>LGRX02001248.1:0-74608 GCA_001247695.2 Cymbomonas tetramitiformis | reverse complement strand
TCTATTTCACAACGCAGGCAATGCTGTGTATATGCGGATGCTACTGCCGGTTAAATGAATATTAAATGCTTTGTGACGGAGTGAAGTGCGGGTATGCGAGCAGGCACACTAACATGTTCGAAAGCAGTACAATTTTTAAAAGCAATCACATAAAGCAAAAACACGTTTACATTAAAATATGTTTACTTTCCTAAATAAACTAAGTACTCTACATACACATATACAGATCTATTACTTAAGGGCTCTACAGAACTATTACTTAAGGGCTCTACAGATCGCTTCCTCGGGGGCTCCGCAAATCCTGCGTGCGCATGTGCATGGTGTCTATGATATCGCTTGGCCTGCCTGGCCTGCGAAAAAGAGCGCATGTGCGGGTGTGGGATGGCGCGATCCGGGCTCCAATGGTACCTGCAGTGTGCACAACCCACGTCAATAGATGCCCGTCTCACAAATAAGGCTGCGGGGCAATTTTTTTGGTAAATTACCGGTGCGGTAATTACCGGTAAATTACCTGGTATTACCGACCCCCGTTTCTGAATTACCCTCCATACTTAAGATTTTACCGGTAAATTACCAATTACCGCATTGGTAATTTACCAATTACCAGGGATTACCTGGTAAATTACCAGTTCCCATTGTGTCAATTATCCCAATTTCAAGCTATCGAACGTAGGCATGCGGTCAGTTTTAAGTGCAATCTGATTTTTCGAAGAAACCGCGGCTATTTTAACAGCTGCATGTATATATATATATATATATATATGATAGTAGCTACATTAATAATAACATCTGCATACTTGTATGTGATTGTGTTGCATATATGAGCATATAGCGTGCCAGAATATGCTCACGCCGGCAACAGAGGTCCCTGGTGGAGCCTTTGCACATGTTGAGGCGCCCTACATACCGCTGTCCTATGAAATATCGTGTCAATATCGGAATGGGCATAGTCAAAATTGGTTTCCGATCATGCTACCTCGCAGGGACCCGATCCATAAACCGCACCATGAAGAACTCGGATTTGGGATACTGTCTGTACTTCTGAAAAAAAGCAATAGTATGGTGTGTGCACCTTCATCATCGCAATAGCAATATTACGTGCCGACACAATTCTAATGGCCGATACAAACCCACACGAACTTTAAAAAATGAATTCGGAGCCCTGATGCGAAAGTTGGGTCATTTTGTGCAGGCGGTAAAATGTTGGTAATACCACTGAAAGTATTACCGGTAAATTACCCGGTATTACCACACCCCATTTTCAAATTACCGGTAATTTCGCAGCCTTACTCACAAACGTGAGTAAACACGAAATCTGATATGCAGTAACAGAGGTTGCGAAAACCACATTATCGTACCGGACAACTATCCTGTTCTTAATAGTGCTGGAGACCTACGTTGGCACCGCGCGTCGGCTTGGCTGCTGCGCACATACAACCAAACACCGCCAAGCCCATTCAGTGATTGAGCACATAAGGAATTAACAAGTCACGCACTGCGGAATACATTGTATTCGAATCAGCCAAATATCAACAACCCCATTCAGCAAAAGAGCACTTCAATAAAAGTCGATAACTGTCACTGCGGAGTAGGTTGGATTCGAACCAACACGCGTTAGTCCGTTGATAACGGAACTCGCGGAATCCACCCCCTCACGCCGAGCTAGTATTAAGGATGCTATCGAGCTGGGAGCACCGCGCAATGGCGCTCACACTAGACTGCTCACCTCAACACAGGGTGCTCGCTGTGATAAATGAAAGCAAATAAAATATGTCAAAAACAAAAAAGCACAGCGAAAAGGCATACGTGTGCTGCCGTGGCGGGGTTGCTTCAGTTCCAAAATTGCTTTTTGCCTCAGAGCCTTACTGTATCGGTAACTTATTTGAAGTGGTCAACCGAACGGAGAAATCGTCAACGGACGGGAGAAATCGCAGATCGATTTAAGATCCTTCGACGATTACTGTACTGGATACTCTGTTTATTTTAATTGTCACTCTTTAAGTGTCACTCTGTTTCGCTATGTGACACGGGTGACACAGTCGGGGGGTGCGGGTGTCACTAATACTGCCCATCGCATCGCATGTGTCACGCGTTCGCGATTTTTTGATCGTATTTTTCGATACGGTATTCCCGATCGAATTTCAATTCCGTGTGCTGTCCGTACGGGAAACCGTACGCTGTCCATACGGTTTTTATGTTTTTATTTTCCATGAGGTCAGCTTTTTTTTGCGTCCGTGCGTGTAAAAAAACCGTCCATGGGACATGAATCATACGGACAGTCAAGGCTAACTCGGATGGACAGCGTATGGACTGCTAACTGACGTTTCCACGCGTGTGGACAGTTTTCAACAAAAAACGTACAAACACTACAAAGTCGTACGAAAACACGTAATTCACCGTGTGCTTTTGCTATCCATCCATGCGGACTGTTCAAAATGTGTTGATATTTCCAACCACATGGACAGACCGTCCATGGGACATGCAGACGTACGAAAATGTGCCAATTCATACGAAAATTCGTACGAAACCCATATGGACAGCTAACTGACGTTTCCACGCGTGTGGACAACCGCTCTCATGGAACCGTATGGACTAGAATGCTTGCGGAATCCACACGGACAACACATAGCGTGCATCCATAATCTAACGTGTGTACGACGAGTTTACAACCTTGACGTAAGTGTCGGTGCATGAACGTATGAACATCGTTGTCCATACGCTAGAAACCTAAGCCGAGCGTACGAACGCCGTACGGACGCCGTACGGATAACGTACGAACTACAAAATGCTACGCTGGCGCGGTACGCTGGCGCGGTACGCTGGCGCGGTACGCTGGCGCGGTACGCTGGCGCGGTACGCTGGCGCGGTACGCTGGCGCGGTACGCTGGCGCGGTACGCTGGCGCGGTACGCTGGCGCGGTACGCTGTCGCTGGCGCGGTACGCTGGCGCGGTACGCTGACGCGGTACGCTGGCGCGGGGGTACGCTGGCGCGGTCGAAGTGGCCGAGCTTCTCATTATACATCGACCTCCTGAAAAGTAAATTCTCTTCACAACGAAACAAGGCGCGGTATATCCATATCTCGGATATGTGATAATTGTATCGATATATGGCTACTGCCCAAAATCACGGTCCTGTCACAAGGACCGAAGTGATTTGGGGCTATCTGCCGCGTTTTTTCGATATAGTTGATATTTGAGTGTTTTGACACCATATTTGGGTGTCCAAGAATTTATTTCGAACCTCTTTTGGGTGCTATACTCGATATGGGCATGATTGTGCTTGAGAGGAATGAAACGCGGGGGTAGTACCGACGAAAATTAAATAAAAATGCCGGTCCTTTCACAAGGACCGGAGTGCCCGAAGCCGCGTACACCTACTAGATGGCTTCCAAATGCATCTAGCAATTAAACATATCATGTTTATGACCCAATAGTGCAAATTAGGACCTTAAAAATCTGTCAACCCATGCATATCTTGTACAACCTGATTCACGGGGTCCACTGCGTGATTTTTGGTGATGGTTGGGGACCGACCACACGCAACTATGGCTACTGCCCCGCAGTCCTTGTCGGTAGGACCAAATCGACGATTTGGTCCTACCACGAGGACCATTGTTCCGATAATTTAATTGGCCATCTCCCGTGATTTGTGGTGTCTAACCAATGAAAGGTGGTATATATAGGTCCTATATTAATTTATTCGAACGCTGGTTTGGCCTATATCCATCCCATATATCCATGGCGAACGCATTTCAAACCTCTACGCTCAAATTTTTCAAAACAGATTTTTTGGAACATTCAAAATGTGGCAAATTAGTGACTCATCTTCAATAATTTTTTACCAATCATATATCAACACTACACCTGCGCGGATACCATCAAATTGAACCTATGCATATGTCCCAATCATATTTGGGCGGTAGGCCCGGTTGGAATGCATATATTGGCTCGTTGGCTTCCCCTCTAATATATTGGCTCGTTGGTTTCCCCCCTAAAACAGTGGTCACGCGAGCTGACCATCCAGCCATCATAATTGCTTGCTAGAGGGCATATATCGCAAGGTTGGTGTGTGCGGCACATCAAATCTTCAAGTATATATGTATTGCGAATTTCTGAAAGTCTAACATCATCCAAATATCTTATTTTTCGACTGGCGTGTACACTTTAGAATGGATGAATGCCAATTTCTAAAGTCCGAAATTCACTAAAGTCGGAACTTGCATTGTGTTGAACATGCGCCATGCTGAAATAGAGCGGAAATGATGATGAGGGTGCGAAGTAACCGATTCAGTTATCTTATTTGGTCATAAACTCAAGATGTATAACCATGAGCATCACCGTGAGCCCCCCATGTGACTCCTAATACTCAAAATAACGGTGGTCCTTGTGGTAGGACCACCATTTTCTTCAAGCTTTTGGTGAAATTACACCCCTAAAGCGTATCGTTCAACCACACACCTAAAGTCTCGTGGGGGCCGCCACTATAATAAATAAGATCCATTTAACTCATAAATATCATGTGCAAATGTTGCCTGTGCCTCAAATAGTCGATTTAGTGATCGAAACCGCAATTGCCCATCGGTCCTTGTGGTAGGACCATGAATTTGGGTAGTAGCCAACTATGCGCGAAAGATGAAGGTCCATCGATCGTGGGTTATCGCACCCCCAGCCAGAAATGCAAACGATCGAAGATCTGCTGCGATGCGTCTCGCGGGTAAGATTGTAGGTCGTTTGCGAGTTTCTGTTGTTCCATACGGGTGAACACCTTGTTCCGTCCAGACGGACGGCGCACGGACACCGAATGGACGGCCTATTATGGACCATCCATCCAGTGTATGCCTTACAATGGGAATTCTTTGCAGACAAACCATCACCATGAAGACTGCCACTCAACGCAAAGACCGGTGCAATCAAGTGGGTACGGGGTCTGAAGCGCTCGCGACTAATATGGGACCGCTAGCGAAGAAACTTCTGTAGCAAAAGTACAAGAACTCGAACAAGGTGCGGAAGGTAATTCAGGATGTTCCTTTCATGCCGGCTTGGCTTGCCCGGTACAAAGAAAATGCTGCCCCTTTGGCCATTCGACGACGAACTTATTGCTTGCAAGTTGTGTAGTTGGATCGCAAGCAGGGAAGATATCTTCCGTTGAGCTGGTACGGCCCCAAATCAAAAATTCTTTCGGCCCGTCTTCGGCCCGCCGGGTCCGAACTACAAAACGCCCGCCGCAGGCACGAAATTTTTAATCTTAAGTATGGGAAAATGCAAAAAATTCGTCAAATTTTTAGAAATTTGCGCCAAATTGGTTCGGCCCCAAAGCAATTTCTCTTTCGGTCCCTCTTCGGCCCGGGCCTCATTTTGGCGACTCAGTTCGGCCCGGGGCCGGCCAATCGGGGTAAGATATCTTTCCTGATCGCAAGGCGGATTTCTTCCGTGAACTCGATGGTAACAGTAGTAGCGAGGATGACCGTACTGTAGTAGTTCTGATTCAGATGATTGCGGATGATACACGATGTATTATATATGTAAATAATAAACCGTGTGTACGGACACCTGTATTCACACGCCTGATTCCGCTCATTCATGCGGCAAACCCTCATTCACACGTGAGAATGCATGTGTCCACACGCGTGTTTCATTCAATGAACTCGCTCCAATTTCGACGTCCATACGTAAGGATTGGCGAATTCCGATCTCCCCGCATACGTCTGTCCACACGTCGTCCGTACGCATGGGTTCGTTCGGCGACACGCCCCTACGTATGGTGCCCATATATGGCTGATGAAGGGGCAAGCAACGCTCGGGCACACCCAGGCCCGGGTGCAATGGCTGTACACACGTGCGGACAAGCGCAAACGAGTGGCGCAGCACGGGCCTCACACTGTCCATACGCCCGTCCACACGTCGTCCGTACGCATCGGTACGACCCAGGGACACGCCCCCATGGTGTCCATGTGGCTGATGAAGGGGCAGGAAATGCTCGGGTACACCCAGGCCCGGGTGCAATGGCTGTCCACACGTGCGGACAAGCGCAAACGAGTGGCACGGCACGGGCCTCACACTGTCCATACGCCCGTCCACACGTCGTCCGTACGCGTCGGTACGACCCAGGGACACGCCCCCATGGTGTCCATGTGGCTGATGAAGGGGCAGGAAATGCTCGGCGGTACACCCAGGCCCGGGTGCAATGGGTGTCCACACGTGCGGACAAGCACAAAAGAGTGGCACGGCACGGGCCTCACACTGTCCATACGCCCGTCCACACGTCGTCCGTACGCATCGGTACGTCCAGGGACACGTCCACATGGTGTCCACATGGCTGAGGAGGGGGCAAGCAGTGCTCGGGTACACCCAGGCCCGGGTGCAATGGGTGTCCACACGTGCGGACAAGCGCAAAAGAGTGGCACGGCACGGGCCTCACACTGTCCATACGCCCGTCCACACGTCGTCCGTACGCGTCGGTACGGTCCAGGGACACGTCCCCACGGTGTCCATATGGCTGAGGAGGGGTAGAAGCGGCATTTCTCGCAGTCCGCACGTGTGGACAACAATTTCCAGTGGTTCATGCGTATGGACGGCACCTGTCCATACGGTCGGGCAGTGCACGGAGCGTCCACACGCGTAATAAAATCAGGTAAACTAGCATACGTCGTCCACACGGAGGCGCACGTATGGACGACGTGTGGATTTATCGTATGGACGCCGTATGAACATCACTTTTACAAATTAGACAATTCCACACGTGTGGATGTTAGCAAAAAAAGCGTCCATACGGTGTCCGTACGCTATCCACGCGTCGGACGGACGGTTTTCCACGCGTGCGGACAGGCCAATAATTTGTAGGGAATGGGGAATAGAAAACAAAGTGGTATTATTCGGAATATATTAAATGACACATGCATGAGACATATCAAATATGTGGACATAATATACATATATGTAACGTGAGTCCAAAAGCGACAAAAAAACCGATGAATCGTCGATCCATCGGGTTTAAGCGCCTTTGGGAAGGCGCCTTCGGTTCAACGTGTGCAATATTTTGCGTCTGGCACACCCCTTTCTTCTAACCAATTTACTGCATGAACCATACTTTTTTCCACCATTCGATTCTCAAGCGTTTGTATTCATTAGGTGAATACCTTTCGTTTGAGCTATCGATTGACCCGATCCGCAACCGCATCAGCTTAGCATTCAGTCGCGGCTGCAAGCTAAGTTGGTGCGGTATGAGATGGTTTCAACCACTTGCGGCTTTGCATAATAGGGGTTTTCGTGATAATCGTCTCACGAAACTTGGCAGCGATATTGTTCATGCGATATTGCAATATCAGTGGCTACTGCCCCGCAGTCCTTGTGGTAGGACCAAATCGACGATTTGGTCCTATCACGAGGACCATTGTTCCGATAATTTAATTGGCCATCTCCCGTGATTTGTGGTGTCTAACCAATGAAAGGTGGTATATATAGGTCCTATATTAATTTATTTGAACGCTGGTTTGGCATATATCCATCCCATATATCCATGACGAATGCATTTCAAACCTCTACACTCAATTTTTTCAAAACAGATTTTTTGGAACATTCAAAATGTGGCAAATTAGTGACTCATCTTCAATAATCTTTTACCAATCATATATCAACACTACACCTGTGCGGATACCATCAAATTGAACCTATACATATGTCCTAATCATATTTGGGCGGTAGGCCCGGTTGGAATGCATGTATTGGCTCGTTGGCTTGTTGGCTTCCCCTCTAATATATTGGCTCGTTGGTTCCCCCCCTAAAACAGTGGTCACGCGAGCTGACCAGCCAGCCATCATAATTGCTTGCTAGAGGGCATATATCGCAAGGTTGGTGTGTGCGGCACATTAAATCTTCAAGTATATATGTATTGCGAATTTCTGAAAGTCTAACATCATCCAAATATCTTATTTTTCGACTGGCGTGTACACTTTAGAATGGACGAATGCCAATTTCTAAAGTCCGAAATTCACTAAATTCGGAACTTGCATTGTGTTGAACATGCGTCATGCTGAAATAGAGCGGAAATGATGATGAGGGTGCGAAGTAACCGATTCAGTTATCTTATTTGGTCATAAACTCAAGATGTATAACCATGAGCATCACCGTGAGCCCCGCATGTGACTCCTAATACTCAAAATACGGTGGTCCTTGTGGTAGGACCACCATTTTCTTCAAGCTTTTGGTGAAATTACACCCCTAAAGCGTGTCGTTCAACCACACACCTAAAGTCTCATGGGGGCCGCCGCTATAAGAAGTAAAATTCATTTAACTCATAAATATCATGTGCAAATGTTACCTGTGCCTCAAATAGTCGATTTAGTGATCGAAACCGCAATTGCCCATTGGTCCTTGTGGTAGGACCATGAATTTGGGTAGTAGCCATCAGTGCACCCTCAAGAGCATATGGCAAGCCCTTGAGTATATTAAAGACGGTCGCGTGCAGCTGGTATGATGCCTTTTGGGTTTGGGTTTCAATGTACCCAAAACCAAACATGCCAAACAGCGAAGGGCTTCCCGTGAGTTCCAGCGCACGTAACTTTGCAAAATATATTGCTAAGATGTATATATTTTATATTTCTGAAGTGCAAGGTTTGCGATAGTTTGTGCGCGAAGTTAGTACCTTATGCAATGAAATGGGACGAATTTTGACCCCTGTGCAATTTGTGCCAAATGCTTAGAAATGCTTTTTGGGACATAATGGCTTTTAAAGTGTCACTTTGTCGGCTTATCTTTTGTCGCAACTCGAGTTATGGAGCACTTATATGCATGCACCGATGTAGGAAAGTACAGAAATTTCAGCTTCTATTTATTTGTTATGCAAAATGCACAGGATCGAATAAAACTTTTGTCGATGATCAAATCCCATTCTTAGCGCTTTTACCAATGTTGTTGGTCACCTGCTCGGCTTATACAACAAATGATATCCAGTTGGGCAGTGAGATTTTGAGAACTCTTGCCAAAAGTTAGGGTTTTGCTTGCGTTTTACTTTGTGGACTAACGTGCATGCATTGTGGGACATGTCGACACCTGAATATACATTGCGTCAAGTCACCTAAATAAATGGCAAATCCTTAGATGGTCACGCCGTCGGCTTATTGGGGAGGGGCTTTGCAGTATGCATGATGAAAGGTGCACTACATGCTGACATTTGGGTCCGTATTTTGGGGGACAACTTAGGGTTACATATGTAACAGCCACATGTTTCGATCTACATGTCCCAGGAAAGAGAGGGCTATGGTACCCTGCAGTCAAATTACACTTTTATATGTACTTGGCATTAGAGCTTCCGCAAAACATTCGTAGGCAGCGACTTTTGAGGCACGTGCACACGGTGAAAGCGTGCCGGAGGGTATGTAGGTATCGCATTGAGTATATGAGTGCGCTGAGCGGTGCGCGTATGCAAAGTAGTAGTGGTGGTGTTAATGGGTTTCAATCAATCACGTACTAGAATGTCCTTGCTGATAATCATTACTAAGAATGGCTAATGAAACATGTCTGCAACAATTGTGAATAATAAATGGAGTGACCTTGCATGCTAACGTGAACAATTCTCTGGCGACGGCATATTGACGAGTCAACTGATAAGCTTGAGCCAACAATAAATGATCTTGGCTGTGGAGTTACTCTTCTGGTATACATTTAGGGCAGTACCAGTCTCCTCGTGGCAAATGCTTTAGTGGGGGGGAACAACATTTGAAATGCAGGCTCCCAAGACATGAGCGTGTGTCGCACACGAGCATTTTGTTTGGTGGACCATCTGCGGTGCTACACACCATACATGGAATATTCGCTAGGTTTACATTACTCCGCTTCGATCTGGATGGTGTCCGTGTCGTTGTTGTCTTGGAGGGAAGTGTGTGGTGGGGTGATGGAGTGCTGATTGTAGATGGATCACATGGTAAATCGAGACAGATTGGTGTGTTTACAGTGCCGCAACGTTTGTTCATATCAGTAGCTCTTGATTGAGCATCAGATGTTGTTGCCGCATCAGGAGCGTTGAAGTATAAGCATTTGGATGCTTGCTGGAAACGCAACCTGTCTGTTCAGAGAAGACGTTGGTCGCGGATGAACTCGCAGTTGCGTGTCTTCCCGGGCACTAACTCAGACTTTGGCAGAGTGGATAAATTGTCGAAAAATCTATAATCTATTGCAAACGCGTGCATGTTGTGTTGTGTGCTATGTGTGCGCGAGTGCATGGGTTAATTTAAAGATGACATGCAAGCATGCACACATGCAAGCATGCACACATGCAAGCATGCACACATGCAAGCATGCACACATGCAAATTTATCAATCAATGTCCACGCATGCACACGTGCACGCACACGCACACGCACACATGCATGCACACACGATTTACACACACGCGCATGCACCGAATCATGCACACACTCATATTAAATGAACGACATAAGATGCACCATCCAAATGATTAATCCAGCGCACCACCATCCAAGCGGATGCAATAAGCAAACGAATCATGCAGAAAGAAGGCGGAGCCGTTCCAAGATATTACATATATACACCGTACAAACTAAAGCATTTTCCTGCATCATACGACTTGCATGCATGCATCATTGATGCAGGGTATTGTGATTTGCAACATTGGATGCGCACAAATAACATGGCGCACAAACGGAACGGCAGTTGTCACACTTTCTTTTTTCTCCTGGTGTGTGTGTGTGTGTGTGTAGCATCTAGTCACGGCCGATGCCCTGCCCTGTTGCCGCATGTTTTTCATATACACTGGGATTCGCGATGAAAGGTCGGTCTTTGTGAGCGGGTTTCGCGCGCCGACGTGCAGCGTGCGTGCGTATTACTATGGATGAATAAATATTCACACCGACATGAACCCACATTATATATTGCGCGCATGGGTGCACACATGTACATCCTATATATGTATATATATATGTACACTATTGAAAAATAAGGATGTCGAAACCATGAGACTGCTTGCACAACGAAACATTGTTTATCTAGTTAGGTAGAACGTTGGGGGTTGAACCCAAGCCACAAATAAATTTCAAACTATGTGGACATCGCCCTCCTCCATTCTTTGAGCACGTGGTGCTGATGACTGTCAAGTTTGTGTGTGTGTGTGTGATATATATAATATATGGTAGATGGTGTATGCGTGTGCGTGCGTGTGCGGTGTATTTATGCTGCAAACAAACACTACAAATTAATCGGTGCGTAGATGGCGATGACTGTTTCGTGGATAACACACACGTATGCAAACACCGCAGTGTTATTATTATGTATGCACGAGATTGCACTTTGTTGGATGAGTGTAATGATAGCACCATCGTCACTATCCTTGGGTGCACGTTACAAGCATCGACAGCACACACATACCGCGTATATTCCATCGTGAAAGCTGCGTGAGTATGCCTCGTTGGTCAATGCACTCTTTTGTGCCTGCACACTACGCACATGACACGCTCATACGCATACAAACTCATGCATATTTACCACATGCGCACACGAGTTGTGCACAGCCATACCTGGTTTTGCACTATATGTTATTGCTTATTTGTTTATCATGGAGCGGAGTAAATACTGAAAACAATGCTGATGAAAATATGGCTGACTGCCGCACCCCACATATGGTAATATTAATATTGGCATGCGATGCTGCCCTCACAATACTCTAGCCCGCAACGCGGTAATAAAGCTGCATCACAGCTCGAACTACGCGTGTATACTGCTCTCTATAAATCCCGTCATCAATTTGGTTTCGACCTCCATCATTACCCTAGCGATACCTGCGCCGCCACACAAATAGTCACACAAAATATTAGAGCATGCATTCTGATTGCGACGAGCAGTGGTGGGACGCGTAGTTATAATTGCGAGCACTATATGGCGAAGGTAGTCGCAGAAGCACGCTCGTGAATATTGTATACACGCTCGGTCGAGTCACGCGATATCGTAACAATAAGCGGGCATAACATCAACGACAAATTGACATCTTCGAATGCTTATTTTCTCGCCCATTGCAGGATGCGTCCCGCACGTCGCGACAACGGGGTAGACGACGATATTTGCTGATGTGTCACATAATCTATCGTTATCGCATGCAGGCAGCACATGCGCATTGCTGCATGCGCGTGGACAGCCCATGAGCAAACCACACAGCAGTACCAATAAAACTTTGGTCAATAGGGTATAGAAACTGTGAAACATTGCCTAAGCAAACGATCGCTTCGGTAAGGTACTCTGCGGCGACGTTCTACATATCAACATAGCACTCTTCGCTATATATGTACCATCGGTGCACACGCACAAGCCATACAGGCAGGCGCGAACGATCGTCGCTTCAACAATAAGCCGTCAAAGTGACCCTAAATATCATACAACTTTTTCGTAACTATATATCTTGATCGCGACTGCTTTCTTGATGGTTGAAACTTGTCCCAACATTTTCAAAAAATAGCGAAACAGTGGGACAGATCGTGTAAGCGATTCCCACCGGTTGTGTACGCGATGCGAAGCGGCAAGATCGTGACAAGCGAAATGCGCGATCGCGGCGATCACTGATAAGCCGGCGGTCACCCCGTCGGTTTATATTTTGAATCTCAGTGGTATATTTCCCGCGCAGCAAACATTCAGACCCGGTTTTCGAAAATCCCATTTCATTGCATAAGGTACTAACATATTATTTCTTTGACTCAGATTTATGCGTTTGAATATCACGCTAAAATCTGTGTCAAAGAAATAGTTATACCATTTTGCGCACAGAATTTCTTAGACCTTGTGCTCCGAATATATCAAAGATAGATATCTTGGCAATATTTCTACGCAGTTACGTGCGCTAGAAAGCACGGGAAGCCGTTTGCTGTTTAGCATGTATTGGGTTTGGAAACATTCGAACCCAAGCCAAATAGATCTGCCAAAGAAATAAATTGATGGTTTTGCCAACAAGTTATCTCAGGCCTTGAGCTTCTGAGAGCTGAAAGATGTATATCTTTATAAATATATGTGCATAGTTTCGCACGCTATAATGCACGGGAAGTGTTTTTCAGTTTGGCATGTATTGGCTTTGGGTACACTCGAACACAAACCCAAATAAATCTGCTAAAGAAATAAATTGATGGCTTCGTGCACAAGGTTTTTGAGGCCTTGGGCTTTTGGCGACTAAAAAATATATATCTTAGTAATATTTTTGCAAACTTACGTGCGTGCGCTGGAACTCACGGCAAGCCCTTTGCTGTTCGGCATGGTTGGGTTTGGGTACATGCAAACCCAAACCCAAACCTGCCTCATGATGTGCAGAATGCGTTTTGCGCATAGCTTACATCAGAGGTTGTGCGTTTGAGGGTGTACCAATATTGCTGTTAGAAATATTTGTGCCAAGTCTCGTGGACTGGAACGCACGAGAACCCCTCCGCTGTTCGAGGTTTTATGCGATGTGCATGAAAGTTATAAGGGCCTATCAGCTTAGCTCGCAGTCGCGACTGCAAACTGAGCTGATGCGGCCACGGATCGGCTCAATCAAGAGCTGCAAAAATCCCCAGGAGTCTAAATTATATATATATATATATATCGATATATATATATACGCGTTACTGTTGGAGAAGGCACTAGGGCACAATTCTCCAACTTTTTTTTCACACAATTGTCGAGAGGCAAATCGCGAAGTAAGGGCACCCACATGACACGCGTATGCACCCGCGCCCGCTTGCTAAAGTGTTCCTCAATAGCTTCCTCGTCTTCATCCGAATCCTCATATTGATATATTTCTCGGCTTTGCTTCCCTGAGCTATTGAACTCCAAGGTTTCCTCCATGTCTTCCATGGCACTAGAGTGTGCCCGACAAACCTGAAACGGTATGCTCTTTGTTTTTCGGATAAAAATGGTTCGGGCGGCTCGCATGCATATGGTGTCATGTGACATTTAAGCTATTCCCGAATAACATCAAAATTTTTTAATATTCCCCATTTTTTGTTAATCTTTTCCCGCATAAATACCCTACCCCTTCAAAAGCTTACGTCTCGTTGATTTCTTCCTCGTTTCCATTTTGATGAAGCCCATAGAGTAGGTAGGTGCTAGTTGGGGTGCGGGTTGGTCGTAAAATACGGAGATTGGAGATGTGTGACACCAGAATAGGTCATACGCAAAAGCTGTGAAGGCGGAATCCTTGATATCGACGTCAACTAGTATCGTGGTTCTTCTCGGTGTCGGGGTGTACAATCCAGACGATCGGTTCCGAGGAGTGGCCTCCTCAAACATAGAAATGCGTCGCGGCGTCATCCGTAGCGTGCGGCCAAGTCCAGAATCAAATTAACATACCTCCCGAAGCGGAAACCAACCGCGCACCCAAAATGCGCACCGCCTACTCAGCCGGCGGTGTTTAGCCAAGCATGGCCACACTCAGTAGTGGATAAAGCGTGGATGGGTCCACGACCTAGCGGTATACTACCGGTATACCTCGGAAGTGAATATACTGAACTCTCGAAAAACCGGCTTTCGGAAACGATGACTTAATAAGTTGTAATGATCTGAAATAATAGAAACCTAAAACCTCGCTCGCTCGGTCAGAACTACACGCACGGCACTACTACTGTACTGTGACTCCGCTGACACAATCACTACCTCTGGACGGAATTGAGTCTGGGGGATCAGGGGCCTGCCTGTCAGGGTTGCCTGGCTACCTAAACTCCCGGATCTCGGCACTAGCTGCTGAATTCTGGCCAGGCAGCTCTGACCGGTAGTTACCGGTTATGACCCATGAGTCAGAAGTGTCCATCCTGAGATGGTGACTAGCCCCAGTACGCGTACAGTAGTTATCGGTGACCAAATGGGTTTAGGTTTCTTAGCTTAAGTAAATTCACAGTTAATGCAAAACACTGTGTGTTCACAAAAAAGGCTCTCGAAACAGTTTTGACATTTCACGCCTGAATATACCGGTTGACTATATTCCCCTGCTAGCTCTGATGTGGTTTTGCTGGTGCACTTCCTGCACTATGATGGACCGCTGCACCGCTTTTAGGAAGGTGAGGATCACACGATATTTGTGTGACCCGAGCTTTATAAACAGGTCGGCATGTGTGTTCACCGCACCTGCACCTCCGCCCAAGATCGTCGCCCCTCCTCTTGTGAACGAGCTCACCTCGCCTGAAGGTGCTACAGCCGGCTCGCTGGGATATCTCAGCCTGATCGCGCGAGACGAGTGGCATGAGCAGCAATCGAGTGTCGAGCGTTTTCACGAAGCCAGTTGCTGTCTTTACACACACCTTACATCACAGTTACAATTCACAATTGTTGCAGAACTTTCGGTTCAATATAGGTATATCGCGCTAAGCCGTGTTGGATATTATGGGGCGTACAAAGAAAAACCTTCTGACAGCAGCTTGAAAAAGCGGTCCTCGAGGTGAGGGTAGCAATGTTTCGGTTGTCGTGAACGGTAAGAACTAAGAAGGGGGGCACACTCGAACTCGGAGGCATTTTGCGGATGGCGCAAGCGGATCAGAAGAGTACCTCATTGAGGACATCCTCGTCATGCGGTGGACAAGAGGCCGGCGCGAGTCGAGTGGTTGGTGTGCCAAGCGAAAGACGATGCGTGGGCGCCGATGCTATGAGGCACAAGTAATGTGTATATCCGAATGGGTCGAGTTTGACCTCGAATGTGCAAAATTGTATGACGTTGTCGTATCCCTGTACTCAATATTGGCAGTAACCAGTTAAACCACCGGTGAACTAGTGCAAAAAAAGTAATTAACGGTTTGTAGCCAGCTAATCAATTTATTTTTATTAACTAACGAACCCCAACCGGTTAATCAATTTGCACTGATCACTTCCAACCAGTTGGACCTCGGGTCAACCGGTTACGCGATATTTGATAGGTCGGGAAAATCTCGACGCTTGGTCGATAACGCGATAAGACCCATTGCGGAACAACTCGATAAAGCGCAACCAAATATCGCGATATTTCGACATTCGCTCTGTTGGGATTGACCGCCTGGTACAATTGAAAGACCGCTATTTGTGATCCACGTACCCATGTACTCATAACTGATTGGATGCTGTTGCATACGAAAATCAAGCACCCACAGTAAGTTCTTTCATAAAGCTAGCAATACAAATTTAACTTCTTTATGTTTTCAACACAAAATGATACTCTTTGTAAAATTGCAGTTATATACCATTATCTTCTTCGATGGATGGTTTAACAAGTCAACTTTGTAATAATATTCTTAATGTAATATTACTCCACGAATGACGACACTTGTTCCGGACACCCACCCACAGTTTCCATCTACACTGCATTTTCAAGAAACGAATCGAAAACCTCATATGCCATCCAGCACAAACAATGATAGGATACCTAAGTCAACGAGGGATGTCACAACTGTTCCACTTGGAATTTCCTTTACAGTGCTCAAGAGATTAATATAAAAGTGTGAATAGCCCATGTCGTACAAATACGGTGTCGTTCGTTCAAGTAAATAGCAGACTTAGGAGAGGGGCTATTTCTTCCTTTTAATCTTAGTATCGAGCTAGGAAGTAAAGAACACGTTTTGAATCTGATGAGGGCCGCAATCCTGCACCAACTCGGACAGAAGCAGGCTCTTGCCACAGACATCAGATCAATACTATGACCAACCCGTGGGGCACAAGATCTAAGTTGGGACAGGTCCTGGGCTTGGATGCCACATAGGCGGAAAGCTGCAGTTGAGGGGGGACAAAAAACACTGCTATTTCCGTACCACAAAAATGGGAGGCTGATACTAAGAGAACAATTTTAGCACGAACTGTCGTATGCCTAAGCTCAGGGGTTTGAAGCTCACATGCCACGTCACAGCCAGTGCACGGTGACATCTGACCATAGCAAACTACAACGCAACATCGGAGGATACAAGTAACTTTCCCAGCGTTGCCCCCTATAAGCTGACACCAAGCGCGTCACGTTTCAGTCCAGCGCGGGTGCGGTAACTGTGACAGGGCAGGCTCACAACGATGTTGACATAGAGTTCGCGTAATGTTAAGGCTGCTGCTCAAGAATACTTATATCAAAGGAGGGACAAAAACTTTTCTTAAGTTTCAAAGCTCCTCCTTCTCCTGTTTAGCCTTTTTAGACTTCTTCTTTTTGCTTTTCTTCTTCGGCTTCTCGGGAGGGGGGCTCGAGCCTGGCGCCTTAGGTGCCTCGTACTTCACGCTTTGGCAAACACTCTCGCAAACTTTCTCCTCGGCTTCACTGCCATATTTCCACATATCATCCTCTAGTCCTGAACCACAGAGTCGCAAGATCTTCAGTGAGCGAGAGCGAGTAAACGTTAAAAAAGGGTCGGTAATACGCCGTGCACGCCCTACATTGATAACAGGGAGACACAGCACGCGTCCGAAAAAAAGTTGATCGTGAATACCACAAGTCTTAAATTGACGCCCAGCTAACCAAATTTACGCACAGCCCGAGATTCTTGCAAGTCACCAAGCACGATTGTTTGTATACCCTTTGAGGAATAGGATTCACTCGTAAAGGTGGTGCCGAGGGCCCGGTGCCCTCTTCAGAGCGCGTCGACACATGTACTCTTCGCCATCAAAGTGCTAAGCGAAGAACGTCGTTTTAGCTTCGAAGTGACAAGTGAGGTGGGTAAGGTCAAAGCGAACGGTGGTGGGAGCGCAACAGGCGATAGAAAGACAACTTGGTGTGAAATACCTTCGTATTTGTCGATAAAAGCTTGACAGCCTTTCACCATGGTCGGAGGGATCATCTTGTAAACTCGGAAGTTTTTGCTGTCACAGATCCCTTCGACAGCTTCATAAATGTTTGTCTCCGTCCTTCCCTTTTCCCCAATTTTCTTATTGACTTGATCAAAGATCGCGTGACAGGCTTCGCATAGAAGCTCATCGTTAACTTCAACAGGCTTGCGGGGATCATCGCCAAACACCATGTTTGGAGGTTGGGCTCGGCCAAAAGGAAGATGGGAAACCCAGCATACTGCACTCAGCATACAGCATATCCACGAATACATCGATGGCATGGCTATTAGATCGAAACGTCCGCTCCTGAATGTTGGACCAGCTTCGTAATGAAAACCGTCAACGTGTTCCACACAAACAGTCAGAGTCACAGTTGTGAAGAACTGTTTGAACTGGAGTGTCACAGTTATTAATAGTAATAGAGGTTGCCACACCAAGCACCATCACCACACGACATCGACAGGCGAGGGTCACAGGATACTTGTAGGGTGTTTGCCGCGGGGCAGACCGCGACCGCGTCCATTTGTTTCATTACAGTTTTCATATTTTAATTTCGGTATAAAACCTCCGCTCCCTATTTCTAAGAGAAAAAGAAAAACACACACACACACAGGGGAAACGTAAAACGTTCATGTGGGGGAAAATCGAGATAAAAAACGTTTGGTGTAGCTCGCGCGATCGTGACGGGCGGCGAGGGGGGGCGCGAGCGATACATGGGGCGCGCGGGCGTAATGATGAGCGTGGAGCGTGCGCGATGAGGGGGGGGTATGGGGGGACGGAGCCCCCCCACCCGGGTGGAGGGCGAGCTCGCGCGATGTAAATCTGAAATGTAAAAATAAAATTGGAATTGCCGACTGGCAACCGCGATGGAAAATGGAGAAATGAGAAATGCAAAATTGAAGCTTTGAAGGCTTAGACATATGACGGGAAAGCCGAAATATATACAGCTGTAATATATAATAGGCTTTCACAGAGACGAAGCTGAAGCCGTGGACTCAAGGTTTCAGATTCAGTACTACGGGTGAGTATTAGAATACCGCAGTGAGTGTGTTAACGGCATTCCTAGCGGTCGGTGACAATGAGGCAAGTGACACCGCAGCAGAGAGTCACGACACAATGAGGGGTGACAGAAGAAGGGGGCAGCAGTCACCCTTATACAGGGGGTGAAAGTTGCATCCCCCGTGACACCCCCTCACCCCGTAGGTGTGAGGTGACCAACTGCAAGTGCTACGAGGGCCTGCAAGAATGTTCGGATCTAAGGGGTCTTTTTCAACCCGACTAGAAGGGCTCGGGCTCCGCCGACGTCATCTTAGATTCTAGCAAGCACATCACACGATCGGACAAGTTTCTAAGTGTTACATCTTGCAGCTCAATGCTCGGCACCCAAGGGACCGTGCGGAACGCCGGTTAGTCGGTGTCGTCGCGGATGCCTAGCTCGTCCTTGTGGCATTGAACGCGATATACCCCTCTTATAGGAATATAACACAACGTGTTTGGCAGCGTTTTCAGAACGTAATAACTCAGTTAGGTTTTCCCGTTATATGGGCATACATAGTTAGGGTTAAGTTTCGGTGACTGTCATACACACTACTACGGGAAGATTCACAGAACCATGTCACGACCAGTGCTCTCACGACCGTTACCTAGTCATACAGTAAGAGTGCACCAATAAGAGAATTCTACGTTAAGAAAACAGCCAGCTTTTTTCGAAGTGAGGATGTGCTGCGAATCCAATACGAGAAAAACTGATTTTTCACTCTATGAGAAAAGCTAGCTGGCAAAATAAGCGGTTTTCTCTTATTTCGTCGGCTCTCTTAGGTACCGAAGCGAGGGGGGTCACAAGTTTAGGAGAAAAGCTGGCTGACCCCGAAATCTATGTTTTCTCATTGGTGCACTCTTACTGTATCTCGATTATCTACACTTATAGATAAAAATGGGAATAACTCATCGTATATTACTCCGAATCGGTCGACCAAGATATCGGAGAGCATCTACATGACCTAGCGGATGGATGGGTCAGGTCGGTTTTGGCCCAAAGCGGATATTGGGGGAGAAATATGGGCACGTGCAAGTGGGGGTAAAGGGTCCTTGAAATTTGGCAGTTTGGCAATTATCTACAGTTGAGATAAAAATGTGAATAGCTCGTGCAATAATAGTCGGAATTAGACAAACAAGGAGTCTAAGAACATCTACATGAGCCAGCCGATGCGACTAGATGGTGTCGGTTGTCTTAAACCCTAAACCCTGGATATTGGAAACCGCGGTGCTACGGAATCTAGCGGGGAAATGAGATAACGCGGAGGCGCGGAGGTTTGTTATTAAGCTTGTATAACATGTTGGAACATCATAGATATGTCATGAATATGAGATAAAAAAATTCGCATATCGTAAAGGGTGTAGATAAAGGGAGAAGGGAAAAGGGAAAAGGGAAAGAAGAAAAGGAGGAGGGAAAAGTAGAGGGGGCGAGGTGGGGAGGGAAAAAGTACGGAGGGAGGGGTAGGGTGTGACGCCAAATGTGACATCGCTCTCTCTATCGATTCCATCGATCTGACGAAGCGGACACGTTTGGGTGCCCGAAATATGTTCGATCCGCCGATCCCATTGAAATGATCGAACGTTTTCCTACAGACTGACGTAAATCCAACGTTTCCCTACGGATTGGAAAATTGGCGCACACGTCATAAGGATAAGGTTGTCATATTCATTTAAATAAAGTTAAGGATAAGCTTAGTTTTTGAAATTCAAATTGCAAATTGTTGGGTTCGTTTTGGGTATTTAATCGCGAATTTGGGAGCTATCAGATCATTTCGGATGCATTTCGGATACTTCACAATGTCTGAGTTTGGAGTTTGCCCCAGCATGGACTTCGATTTTAACTCGTCAGGGTTGTGGTCCATCAACCCGAATCCCACTGCCGGTCAGACGATGACCGATTTGAATTCTTTGACGGTTCACCTTGTGGCAGCACCAGTAATTACTACTGGTGCAACCTTGGCGCCAAACGAAGATGATCGGCCGTGGACTATTCTGAGGACACGTACCTTCGTGTTTCCGAACGTCGGGCCGCTCACCGACGAGACGGCAGCGATGACGAGTCTATGGGACATGGGCAAACGCGGCCTGCAGCTTCACATCACCGAGGACCCAGAATTGTATGCTGGGCCCACGCCCTCTGCCAGCCGCGTCAGTCTTGAGATTGTTATCCGTGTGAGTAATCATGTTGTTTACTTGCGCCATCACCAGAACTACGGTGATATTGTTCGTGTAGGAAGACCATGTCCTCGTCGGGGAATTGGTCGTGTGGGTGGTCCTCATGCGGGCTTGGCCGTACAATCAGTCATCAGGAAGAGCTCAGTGAAGAAGCTCACCCCCAATCAGCAAAAGTTAGCTGGTGTTGCCATGCTCCAGACCCTGAACTTGACTCCGACAGGTAATTCGTCGATGTATTTTTTTCAGCACAAGTACTTCGTTGTCCTCAAATTGATAGCTTATCACATGTCTAGTTGGCGGTCGTTTTTTCTTTATCTTCATTTGTAATACGCATGTACGTGTGTAGGGAAGCACCCGAAAATGCTGTCCGAGCAAGGTCCCGCGCAAAAGAAGAAGGTGCATCCTCGTCCCCCCGCCCCAGGCGGGTGGTACATAGATCGGCGACGGTGGAGCTTCACCTGGCGAGGGCGGCACGGTAACAATCGGAGCCGCTACGGGCAGTTGCGAGGGACCCGGGTACCATGTCCAAAGGGTGCCGAGATAATCTCCATGGTCGTTGGGGTACCACTCCTCCGGCCGCCAATAGAGCGGCAGCGGGACGGCCGTGGGCGACAGCACACCAGCACCATCGACCTCGTCGCCGATGTTCTCCGGTGTCGCTGATGATTCTTGCGCGGAGTGATTTTGGGAAGGCACAACAGTTGCACAAACAACGAATAGCATGCAGACTGCGAGAGATGTGAGGGCGGAGAACCCAAAACCCATCGGCGGTCTGCCGCACCCCAAGGTCTGCCGTGGTGGCGGAAGACCCTCGTCGTCATCCTCGCTCGGAGTCGTCCGCTGCCACTGAAACCGAATCCACGGACGCAACGGGCCCCATGCAGTGCATCGCAAGGGTCGGCTCCGGTCCGGTCAGGTCCAATTCGACCGCGAACTTGTCCATGAAGGACACGTGCGGCTCGTGTGCGTGCAACGCGCTGACGGGGTACAACTCCTCGTCGGACACCACCGACTGCGGAGCAGTTGGCGGTGCTGGCGGCGGTGGCACGGCCGGAGCGTCGGCATGTGCGTTGTCGTGGACCTTGCAGTTGTTGATGTTCATAGCACCACCAACCGCGCATGGCGAACTGCGTGCACGCTTGTCACTTGGAGCTCGTGCTTGATCTCCCTGTGGCGCTGCAGGAGCAGGGCATCCTCGGCCACCTGCGCCTGGCCCTCGTGCTGCCGGTGCCTGTGGTCGAGTAGGCACAGCTTCGTTGGTTTGCGGGCCTCGCGCAGCAGCTCCTTCTCGTCTTGCATGTGTAGTGGCTGTTACAGCCCCGAGTGATGGCGCCGCCCGCGCAGCTCCGCCGGCTTCGGAAGTTCTTGCAGGCAAGGCCTGCTCCGTACCCGGCGACGCTTCCTCCCCGGTTTCCTCACCTGTCGTCGCTCGGCTTTTTTCCCGAAGGACTCTGAGATGTTCGTGGTGGGCCTTTCGGGCGACATCCGTCGCTTCAAATAAGGCCTTCGCCAACGGCCCCTTGAGTGGGCGTTCAGGAAGTTCAACTCCCAGGTGGTGCAACGCTGCTTTACACTCGGCCACCGTGTACCTGCAATGGTAGCCGACGCGTAAGACACACAGGTAAGACTCAGGTAGGCATAATACTTGCAAGACCTAACAATGAAATCGAGGTGCTCGCAACAGACCAACGGGACGAACCAGAAATCGACGGACTCGACGTCCCTCGCTTTCTCCACGCACTTGCGCACGATCTCTTGTGGAGGTTTCCGCGGAAGGTCCTTGCTTAACACGTTGCGACCATCGGATAACACTTCGAACTGTTCGGGCATCGTCCGTTCTGGCACCTCCTCCTGCACTGGCTTCTTGTGCCAGGCGTTCTCGTAAAGCTCCTTCAAATCCACAGGAGCCTGTGGGGTCGGCGTCGGTCCAGCCCAGGCATCGTAGTCCTCGGCGGTCTTGGGCAAGGGAAAGTACGCCAGCAACGTGTCAAGCGTGTCACTTGGAATGCGGTAGTGGATGTAGTCACCCATGCGACTGAAAGCAGTGCGAGTTTCCCTCTCTTCCTTCGGGTCTAGCGGCTTCACCCCTTCTAACGTGGGGCTGCTGTCGAAAGCTGGGTAACTTTTCATTACCTCCAGGCCCTTACGGAGATCCTCATCCACTCCGGCAGGCATGTGGTTTGCGTATTGTTCTCCAAACTTGTACTTCAGGCGTGTAACACCATCCACGTCCTTCTCGAAGTGCATCAGGTGCGTACGCCTGACTTTCCCAGAATAGCCTTCAAACTTTGCGTTTATGTGCGGCTCCAGCCAAGCCTTGAAGTCCAACTGTTGGCCTTGTACGTCCTTGATTTTGGTGAACTTCTTCACCAGCCAGCTTCGTAACCAGCCAATCCACGATTCCAGGGTCAACAGCCACACTCCAGATCTGCGCGCGTCTTTCCCAAATATGAACATCTTGATGAGTCCAAACCAACCGTCGCAGTCGTTATGGGTGTGCGCGACCATCAGACGGTGGAAGACAACCACGTTGTAAATATTGTAGTGCACCAACACCGCACAAAACGCGAACGTGTTCTTGTTCCAGTTTTCTGAGCCACCATCCAGCTGCAAATGAAGCTCCTTCCGGAAGTAGCGCTTGCCTGCGCGACCTTGTGCGGTGTAGTGCAACAAGTTCCACAGTGTCGTGAGCAGCATGTTTGCACCCTTAGCCCCGCTCCAAGGGAGCCCAACGGAAAATAGAAACCCTTGTTAGCGCGTGTGCGTGCTTCTTTTGCGGTCGCGAATCAGCGGCCAAGGGGGTTGGCGATGGCGGTGAGACACACACGTGGGCCAGGTGGGGCGGCGGTGCCATGAAACGGAATGAGCGTGGCGCGGTGTTGGCTTGGGGGTTCGAGCCAGAATCTTAGACACATGGGTCTGGGATTGTCCATCCACGAGAACCTTGGCAGGAGTATGTATTTGCCGACGCAGCGCAAAAGCTTCATCCGCGGTGCGGTATTCCTTGAGGCGATGCTGCGCAAAAACATCGTGGATACGCCATTTAGGGGGTAACTTGAGCCGATAAGCCACCGGAGCACCTCTGTCAATTTCGGGTAGCTCTCGCTACTGGTCACTGAAGAACCTCTCGGTGATGGGTAAGGGCCCGTGCCAGCGAGGTCCCAGCTTCCTGAAGGATTCGCGGTTCATGATATTTTCCGTGAGATACTTGGCATCTACCCAGACCAGGTCTCCCAACTGAAAGGATTTGGCGGTGTGACGCTGATCAAACTGATGTCGCTGGCGTTGCTGTGCCAGTTCCAGCTTAGTGCGGGCGTCCTCCAGTTGAGCCGCGAATTTACTAGCCATCTCGTGGGTAGTACCTTCTCCACCCTTACGCCTGGAGTGTTGTCCAGCAGCCGCTTGCAGGAACAAGTCCAGTTGCGACATAGGCGAGTGCCCCAAGACCAACTCAAACGGGGTAAAGCCGGTTACATCGCTCCGCGTATCGTTTATGGCGAACTCTACGTTAGCACACCACAAGTCCCAGTCCTCTGGATTGCTGCCTACGAAGGACCTTAGCATGTCTTCTACCACGCGGTTGGTATGTTCAGCTTGTCCGTCCGAACGAGGGTTGTAAGGCGTGGTGGAGGCCACTTTGGTTCCCATAAGTCTCATCAACTCCTTCCACATAGCATCCTGAAAACGAGGGTCGCGGTCAGAGACAATCTTCATAGGGGTGCCATGTAGTTTCCAGATGTGGTCGAAGTAGATTCGAGCGATAACCTCAGCGGAGCTGTCCTGGAAGTTCAACGGGATGATGTGAACCATTTTGCTGAGCTTACATGTGAAAGTAGCAAAGGCATCGTGATTCCGCGCCGTGACTGGCAGTCCAGTGACAAAGTCCACACTGACCACTTGCCATAGTCGCGTAGGAATAGTGTGTGGGTTCAGCAATCCATCCGGGTAGGAATTTCTCGGTCGCACCGCTTGACAGATATCGCAAGATGAAACCCAGCGTCCCACATCTTCCACTGCCCCTTTCCACCAGAAGCGTCGCAGTACTCGTTCCAGAGTTTTATCCCTAGGGTTAGTGTTAGGGTTAGGGTTAGGGTTAGGGTCATCCCCAAGGTCTGGGGGTTCAACGCGGGGCGTCTCGCCACGCTCGCGTCGGGGTGCTGGACAGCGATTACCAGTCCCAAGGGGGCGATCCACACTGAACATAACGGGAGGCTTGGAGCGCTCAGGCGACGAAAGGGGCGATCTTCGTGGCGACCGCTGACGGCGCCGGGACATTAAGTGATGGTCTCGCCGGCCCTGCTCAGTGGAAAGGTTCGCTGTATAAACAGCGGTTCTGGTTAACGAGGGTTCATCCCGTAGGGTTCTGGTTCTGTCAAGATGGCGTTGTCGCCTCTGATCGACAGACCAGGTGAATCCATACCCTCGAGCAGCTAGAGGGTTAGCAAGAACTCTGTTCGCTGCTCGTTCAACAAGCTCATCCAGCCTGTTTTTGCGCGCTGTGTAAGAAGGCGCTATATTGCTAATCAGCATATTTTCAGCGTCAAGACGGACAGCCATATGCTCATGCGCGCGTTCGCCCATTGTCAGCACGTACACCGGAGTATTGCCGCCGCCGGCTGGCGCAGGGCCAGCGAAAGAGATACGAAGGTTCTCATCGGCGTTTGCTGGCAAAAGAGGCAAGTTTCTCTGAACTGTACCGCCATCGGCAGTTGCGAGAAAAACTGAGAGTCGCAGCCAATGGCCCTGTAAAGAAGGCACGCGCTCAACAGACCACTGCTTGTCGGGTAGCTGTATTACGTTTTCTGCGCTCAACAATGCGCGAAATTGATCCACAGTTGCCATTATTTTGATTCACGCAAAAGTAAAAAAAAAAGGCGATGAGCTGCAAGCGGTGTTATGCAAAGTAGGTTTTTGATTGTGAGGAAGACTGGTCGAGTTTATGAAATTTCAATAAGTTCCGTGCTCTCGTCATCAAAATCCGAGAATTGCGAATCGAAGTATTTTATTGGACGGGCCGAAAGCGACAAAGAACTTGAATCTGCATTCGTGTTCTCGATTTCGATTGGTGACATCTGCACTCGATCCGGGAACTTCAGTACAGAATGATGTTATTGGACAAAGTTTAGTCGATCGATCCGATGAATTTAATATGACCGACCGTAATATTCAAATTCAAAGTCATCGGCTGTCGCCCCTGACGAAACTCGGAATGAACTCTTGTCGTTTTCATTTCACGGAAATCTGCTTCATAAGATTTTTGGACTATTTTTCTGATGGGGCCGTTCTGGCAAATAGATGACGAAGCTATCGACGAAGTTATTGACCTTTCACAGCCTGCAATATACTACACCCAGAAGGAAGACGATATCATAGAAATAGAAACCGACGTATTTCACTCATCGCCAGTTAACGCTCGTCGCTCATCGCTATACAAAACAGTTTGCGACGATGAGATATTATGCTTTCCGTGCGTTGAAACGCCAATGCACTCGAAAAGCGCAGAAACTCCAATGACTGCAAACTTGCAAAAGACTAGCGACTCACGCGCGACTCAGCGCTCATCGGACTCTGATGACACAATAAACACGCAAGAGTCTAGTACGCGAAAGATCACAAGTGTTGACTTCAATGAGATAACGCAAAGCCTTGAAGCAAGCTTTACTTCGTACTCCGTGGGTGACGAAAATAGTGAAAGTGTGCTGAATGGGAAATCAACTAAGGTCGGTAAAGAGCGAGCAGTTTACACATCAACAAAAAGAAAACCCAAAGAAAAAAGTCAAATAACAATCAAAGAACGAAACCTTTCACAGTTTGATATAGAAAGTATTGCAATTTATCGGTGCAAGTGCAAATCGTTTTGCTCGTTGATGTTTCACACATCAGCTTTGGCAGCTCAACGCAAAATGTTTTGGGACTTGTCTCAAAAAGATCGTAAAGAATGGATGATAAGAGATCTTATGAAGAGCGGAACCAGAACTTGTGACTCAAGATTCATATTTATGTTCTTCATATGTGACAGACCGGTAAGTTTGCCAAAACTGCTCATTAGCTTAATGAGCGGTTTTCCTTCTTTTTTATAGAATTCCCTTGAAGAATAACTTTTTGTTCATATTCCTGAAACTTTGCCAAAACTGCTCATTAAGCTAATGAGCAGGTTTTCTTCTTTTTATTAGAATTCCCTTGAAATATAAATGTTTGTGCATATTCCTGAAACTTTGCCAAAACTGCGCATTAAGCTAATGAGCAGGTTTTCTTCTTTTTATTAAAATTCCCTTTAAATATAAATAATTGTGCATATTCCTGAAACTTTGCCAGAACTGCTCATTAAGCTAATGGGCAGGTTTTCTTCTTTTTATTAAAATTTCCTTGAAATATAAATGTTTGTGCATATTCCTGAAACTTTGCCAGAACTGCTCATTAAGCTAATGAGCAGGTTTTCTTCTTTTTATTAGAATTCCCTTGAAATAAAAATGTTTGTGCATATTCCTGAAACTTTGCCAAAACTGCTCATTAAGCTAATGAGCAGGTTTTCTTCTTTTTATCAGAATTCCCTTGAAATAGAAATGTTTGTGCATATTCCTGAAACTTTGCCAAAACTGCTCATTAAGCTAATGAGCAGGTTTTCTTCTTTCTTTTAGAAATCACTGTGCTTGTATATTTACAGGTGTGCTCGGCATTCTACCAGAAGGTTTACAAAATAAGCCAAGGATATTTCTGCGACGTGCGCGAGCGGGTTCTCTCTGGAAGAACAAATTTTATTCACGGGCTTACGGGCAGCGAGGCAAATCGGCGTTTGTCTAACAAAAAATCAAATGTCGTCGCCTTCGTGAAGAAATATGCGGAAGAACAGGGCGAACCTCAGCCCCATAAACCTGAGACGCATCTCCCGTCGGGGAAGACAAGAGAAGAGATTTGGGATGATTATCTCGATTCCTTATCTATTCACGACCGCAAATCCAAGGAAGTCTCCTTGCCGTACTTCTACGAAATCTGGAAAGACGAGTTCAAATCTTGGCTCAAAGTTCCGAAGTGCAAGCGTTTTTCTCAGTGCAGTGTATGTGCTTCGATCAAACTCTTGAAGGAGGGCACACCTAAATCCCAGCACGGTGAGCTAAATTCTGAAAAATGTAGTATTTGCATTTGTTTTACGTTGTTTTAGAAGTTTGTACATTAAAACGTTTTTTTTTCAGGTCAATACGACAAAATGCGAGAGGTGCACCTTAACCAAGCGCGTGCCGAGCGTGAGAAGTTCTACAAACACGGCCGAAAATCCAACATGACTAAGAGCATCAAGGAAAACAAGACGTGGTGGAAATATTCCTCTGTCATCATTGACGGGATGACCCAATGGACGACGCGCCTGCCGCATTTCATGCGCATGCCATCATATCTGGACCGAAAGGACTTCTTGGACGTGCACAATATGGGTAGCATCATCGAAAACGTTGGCCGTTTTATGGACTTCAACTACGCGAATTACGGTGACGACGCCAACTTCCTGCTGAACGTGCTGCATCGTGACGTCACTCGAATTCAAGAGCACCGTCGTAAAGGGGATGGCGAGGAACCGTACCCGATGCCGGAAGTGTTATACGTCCAGCTTGACAACGTGGGCACCAATAAGAGCATTATGCTTTTGGCGTATATCTCTTGGTTGGTTATGTCTGGCGCGTTCAAGAAGGTGAAGGTGAACTTCCTAATCGTCGGCCACACCCACGAGAACATAGACCAGATGTTCTCGCGTTTTTCTGTGCGCTTAAAACGCAAGCTTGCGATGACCCTTGACGAGATGATGGAAATTGCAAAGGAGTGTTTCTCGGATGGCATCTTCACGACCGCGGTGGGGAAAGTGCATGATTTGAAGACCTGGTTCGGTGGTCGCTACGAGAACGTCTGTGGCATCTCCACGCAGCAGACCTTCAAAGCGTTCAAGAACGAGGCCGGCGAAGTGGTCGTGCAATACAAGATGTATTCCACCGACAAGAAGTGGCTACCAGAGGAGGGCCTCAAGGTGTTGAACTCTATGCCCGAGAACCTGCCTGATTTTGTCAAACCGAAAGCCTTCTCCGAAGAAGGGCTTACGAAGCTCGAGGATCTGGTGGACGGGATGCGGACCATTTTGAGTACGACGTTTACACCTACCCACGAGGCGTGGTGGGCGGAGCTGTTGAGGAAGCAACGAAAGCTGACCGAGGAGGGCATTTTCGAGGAGCCCAATGTCCCGTTCGTTTTGCCGAGCAAATTGCACGCACGTTTGAATGCCCCTTTGGTGCATGCCCTCGAAGCTCCTCTCAGACTCGCCGAAGCTCAGATGCCAGCAGCAGCAGAAATTCCAACCCGAATTCAAGAACGCGTAGAACGTGCACCGATTGCCGTGTACACGGGCAAACGTAAGGCGGTGAATCGGGCTGCTAGAAAAGCAGAAGCGTACGTGGCCAACCCGGTATGGGAGGTTTCGTTCGATCAGATGGCCGTAAACAGCTACGCCGTTTGCTTCGGAGAAATCACGGGCGTGAAGGCCAACGATGTATGCCAATTCCGTGTCAAGCTCAAGGGCAAAGAATGGTCGGACCCCCTGATGCTTGTCCGAGTGCATGCACGGATTGTCTACGCGAAGGAGTTGAAGTACAAGTACCTGAAAGTGAAGACATACACGGACACTAAGGAGCGAAGACTCGGAAAGGTGTTGGCAGCGAAAGCGGGAGCCTTCTGGGAGAACGCATCCGATACGCCGTCAACTGAGCCCTTCAAAAGTGCAGAGATATTGCTAGCGTGGAACATCGCAGCTAACGAAGCAAAAGGTTGTATCCCATATGAGCAGTATGGGCAACTTATAGTCGCACTGCTGGCGCAAAGAGCCAAGAAAAGACGAATTGATAACGGGCAAGTGGAAGAAACAGTAGGCGATGAAGACAATAGCGAAAACGAGGAAAATGAGCAAGACGACGGTAGCGATGTTGAAATGTGAATAGCATCAGCTGGCTTAGACGCACAGAATATATGTACATAATGTAAATACGATTATTAGAGAAATCTGATATGGCAATTGCTCATTTCTTTCGTATGCCATGCTCGCTACCATTTACCGCACATAAAATAAATTGCATGCTTCACCGTGTCTTGGAAACATTTTCGTACGTGTCTTGTAATTTTACCGTTGCGGAGGCCTGCGAGCAAAAGTATTTTCAACATCAACATTTTCAGCACATATATTTTCTAAATATCGCCAAAAACAGCTAATGTCAATTATCTACCCTAATGTCAATTTCATCGAATAGCGTGTTATGGCCTCAGACTCCTGCTCGGTGATAGGCGGATCCTCTGGCTAAACAGGTGAGGTCGGGGATGTGCCCTTTGGCACCCAGATAAGTTCACCCTTCTCATCCATGATCAATTGCAGTCCCAGTCTCTTCAACCTTCGAGCTTCAGCTTGTTCTTCAGCATCGTCAGCTACCAAGTCATCGAACTCGCTGACGTCATCCTCAGTGTCATCATATTCGGGCGAGGCTGGCTCCCATTTCGGACTGGCAGTGTCCATGTCATATGTGACACCCGCGTCATCGTTGTCATCCGAACCTGGTAGCTTCTCCTTACTGTTAGTGACACCCGCGTCATCATTGGCATCAGAATCCGGTAACTTCTCTTTACTCCAGGACACAGCGCCTGTACCCGAATCGTCACTGTCTGTAGGCTCTGAGTGTACAGGCTTACGCCCCGTGTAGGGAATTCCACGATATTCGTCATCGTCAATCACAATCGTCGGATTCCCGCGCCCAATGCTGCTGATCGGTAATGAGAATGGCGCTACCGGCGCCTTCAACTGAGTGGCGTCTTCCAGAAACCAGCCGCCGCCCCTATTACGCTCCCAGCGGCGTAGAGCACCCGAAGGGTGGACGATAATATGCTGCCAGCTATAATCCAGTCCAGGCTTTCGCTCCCCATAGTACGAAGTCAATGGCTCGGGAGTCCCCTTCCGAGCCCATTGCCATTTCACTGCTCCAGTACGCGTAAACAGGGAAGATATCTTCCGTTGAGCTGGTACGGCCCCCAATCAAAAGTTCTTTCGGCCCGTCATCGGCCCGCCCGGTCCGAACTATAAAATGCCCGCCGCAGGCGCGAAAATTTTAATCTTAAGTATGGGAAAATGCAAAAATCGCAAAATTTTCATCAAATTTTTAGAAATTTGCGCCAAATTGGTTCGGCCCCAAAGCAATTTCTCTTTCGGTCCCTCTTCGGCCCGGGCCTCATTTTGGCGACTCAGTTCGGCCCGGGGCCGGCCAATCGGGGTAAGATATCTTCCCTGCGCGTAAATACAATATGCCAATCGAATAGTTTGGCATGGCTAGTGTTCCCTGGCACAACTCCTCCCCTCTTAGCTTGTTAGTACAAAGAGATGATAACTCAGAGTCATTTGTACAGCAGCTAAGATCCAGACACAGATCAGCCATGCTTATGGATGCGTGATATGCTTTTCTGATCGAACAGGTGCTCGAAGAGTTGGCGAAGCAATCCAGAGGGCAGAGGGTATACAGCAGCGGAGACTCCCGCTCCTTGTTGCCCAGGATGAGGCCCCAGTTGAGCAGTTTCCGGATGTGATCCCAGCGTCTGTTGGTGAAGGCAAGGAGTATCCATCGTACAGTACCGCAGGTCCACTGGAGGAGGCGACTGTGTCCAGATGCAAGTAGGCTTGCGGTAGCCAGTGCCATACATACAGTAAGAGCAATACAACGGAGTGGGTAACCGACGAACTACAGGTCGAAATCGCAGCGCAAAGGGAAACCTGCCCATCGGATTTTCCATAAACCAATGCTTGGGTTTGAGGAAGTCGAAGATTTGGAGCGTACGGCGTACACAGGCATCAGCCTGTCGCAGTTGTCGCACCCCTGTGGTCTTAGCCTGACTGTATTCAGTGCACGGTGGGCTAGCCCAGATGACGTCAAAGTAACCAGGCGCGTAACGCTTGAAGTCCCAGTCCTGAACCTTCTCAGCGTAGGTAGGTTGCCAGCGAGGATCATGATCTACGGTGACCACGGTACTCTTCGGATAACATGACAGGAAACTTCTCTCCACACTACCTGTACCACTGAAAAGTACTAGTAGTCGCAACTCGCGTGTCGAGACCACAGAGTCCAGAAGAGCCAGATGCGTCACAAAGGCGTCAGAGGAGCGACAGTATTGTTCCCAAGGTAGGCAGTTGTCCAGAGAAAGAGGTTCCCCTTCATCAGCGGTGTCCAGGAAGGTTAGAGCTCTGGCGCGTTCCCGCCTTTGCTTCCGCTGCATTCTGACCTCCTGTAAGGCTTTTTCGCGGGCTTGTCCTTCTCGGGATAGTCTCAGTTGTTCAAACTCTGTGAGCTGTTCGAGTTCACCCCCGTAGTTCAACGACTCGCGAGTCTTCCAGGAGTCATGAGCATTAGAGTACCCAGTCCAGCGAACCAGAAATTCTTCTACTTCCTTACCTCCTCTCGCAGGTTTCACTCTTCGAGCCAGAATCTTAGACACATGTGTCTGGGATTGTCCATCCACGAGAACCTTGGCAGGAGTAGGTATTTGCCGACGCAGCGCAAAAGCTTCATCCGCGGTGCGGTATTCCTTGAGGCGATGCTGCGCAAAAACATCGTGGATACGCCATTTAGGGGGTAACTTGAGCCGATAAGCCACCGGAGCACCTCTGTCAATTTCGGGTAGCTCTCGCTGCTGGTCACTGAAGAACCTCTCGGTGATGGGTAAGGGCCCGTGCCAGCGAGGTCCCAGCTTCCTGAAGGATTCGCGGTTCATGATATTTTCCGTGAGATGCTTGGCATCTACCCAGACCAAGTCTCCCAACTGAAAGGATTTGGCGGTGTGACGCTGGTCAAACTGATGTCGCTGGCGTTGCTGTGCCAGTTCTAGCTTAGTGCGGGCGTCCTCTAGTTGAGCCGCGAATTTACTAGCCATCTCGTGGGCAGTACCTTCTCCACCCTTGCGCCTGGAGTGTTGTCCAGCAGCGGCTTGCAGGAACAAGTCCAGTTGCGACATAGGCGAGTGCCCCAAGACCAACTCAAACGGGGTAAAGCCGGTTACATCGCTCCGCGTATCGTTTATGGCGAACTCCACGTTGGCACACCACAAATCCCAGTCCTCTGGATTGCTGCCTACGAAGGACCTCAGCATGTCTTCTACCACGCGGTTGGTATGTTCAGCTTGTCCGTCCGAACGAGGGTTATAAGGCGTAGTGGAGGCCACTTTGGTTCCCATAAGTCTCATCAATTCCTTCCACATAGCATCCTGAAAACGAGGGTCGCGGTCAGAGACAATCTTCATAGGGGTGCCATGTAGTTTCCAGATGTGGTCGAAGTAGATTCGAGCTATAACCTCAGCGGAGCTGTCCTGGAAGTTCAACGGGATGATGTGAACCATTTTGCTGAGCTTACACGTGAAAGTAGCAAAGGCATCGTTATTCCGCGCCGTGACTGGCAGTCCAGTAACAAAGTCCACACTGACCACTTGCCATAGTCGCGTAGGAATAGTGTGTGGGTTCAGCAATCCATCCGGGTAAGAATTTCTCGGTCGCACCGCTTGACAGATAGCGCAAGATGAAACCCAGCGTCCCACATCTTCTGCTGCCCCTTTCCACCAGAAGCGTCGCAGGACTCGTTCCAGAGTTTTGTCCCTGCCCGCGTGTCCAGCTGAAACAGAGGCGTGCGCCTCTTGCAGCACTACCTCACGGAGTGGTGAATCTTCTCCCAGTACCAACCGATAGCGTCCAGCGCTCACCCTCCACAACACATTTCCCACCACGCAGAAGTCACGAGTGCGTTGATGCGGAGCTTCTTGGATTTCTTTCCTTAAAGTCTGTAGAGGGCCAGGTCGCCCATTTTCCGCTTGCAGCGCTTTGAGAAACTGACCTCCTGATATCTGCTGATGCAGGTCTCGAACGCTGGCCGCTTCTCCAGTACGCACGATAGGAGGAGGGGAACTCGTCTTCCTTTCCCGCTTGACACGCTGTCGAGCTGGCGGAGCGTACACCACTAGCAGGGGCCAAGGGAGATCCAGAAGGACTCCATCCGGGGCAGCGAACATCTGCACAGGTTCTCCTTGAGCGTCATGGGTAGGAATAATGTACTCCACTCTCATTCCCGCAGATCTGAACAACTGCCGCCACTGTGGCATGCGAGACTGAAAGTCAGGAAGGACAAAGAGAGCTGAAGTATTCTCAGGGTCCAGACGCCATTCTTCCACATATCTCCTCAGTACGGCCTCGATGGTCAAATGGTTGGAGGAGAAGGGAGGATTGCACCAGACGTTCAACCCTCGCCAGTTTTCCTTCAAGCAGTCCGTCCAGTAGCGGTTGACCTGACGATTCTTTCCTCCCAAGTCGCAACAGGCGTCCACCTCGAAAGGTCCATATTCTTGACTCAAGAAGTCGAACATGTCCGCACGGAACTTCCAGTCCTGTCGGTCGCTGGGCTCCAGGAGTCTGGTTGAGGCCTCGCTGCACTTCGGCGTTGCTGAGTAGTCAACAGGGGTCTTCCTGGAGAAGGAGGCGAGGATGCTGTCAGTTTGCCAGAGCGCGTCTGAACTGCCAGGGTTGCTTCCTCGTACCCGGTTTCGGCCAGCTGCAGGGTATGTAAGGCGTCCATCCAGAGTTGAGGGGAGTCCATCCAGGTGAGAGTCCCACTGTACGCGAGAACTGGTTCCGGATCTTTGGTCTTGGCGCTGTTGGACTTGCGCTCCTTCAACTTGTTGGGATCTACCACTCCCAGGGGCGCACGTCCTTGGCGAGACTCTTTACCAGCGGCAGGTCGAAACTTGTTGGCAGTGTCTGCGGCTGAAGGAGGTCGCTGCGGTTTCCCAGTAACCGGGTGCACAAAGCCAGCTTCTACCAGTCCTTCTCTCGCGGAAATTTCCTTGTAGTCGGGTCGCCTGGACAGAGCGTCTGGAACCCAGAGTAGCGCCCCAGGGATGTACTCCATCTCGGGTACCCCTACCTCCACTAGATCCATGTACCATCGGGCTTGGCGTCGGCTGAGAGGTTGTCCGGGTGCCATTAACCAGACTAGGGGCTTGTGGTCACCCTGCAATTGGAACTCAGTCCAGATGAGGTAGTGTCGCCAAGTTTGCGTAGTGCAGTGATGGAGAGCGCAGAGTTCTCTTTCGCCAGCATGGTAGTTCTGCTCGGCTCCATTAAACTGTCTGCTCTCAAAGGCGATAGGTTGCAATCCATTTCCTACGTCTTGCATCAGTACTCCCCCTAGTGCCACTCCACTGGCGTCAGTTTGTACCACGAAAGGATGCCGTCCTTCGGCCGCCGCTTTCATATCGGGTAGCGCCAGAGTGGGTGAAGAACATAGCGCCTTCTTAATCTCCTCGAAGGCCCAACGCTGCATGGGTCCCCATAGCCAAGCGACATCCCCTTTGGTGAGCTGAGTCAAGGGTTGTGCTACTTCAGAGAAGCCCAGCATGTACCGCCGGTAGTACCCAGCCAACCCCAAAAATTGGCGCACATGCGTGGCGTTTTCCAGAGCGGGCCAGTCCCTGATGGCGGCCAACTTGTCATGTTGAGGTTGACTTCCTTCCCGTGAGATAACGTGCCCCAGAAAGCGAATCTGGGTCTGCAGTAGTTGACACTTAGACTCCTTGAGGTAGATGCCCTGGTTCTCACAGACTTCGAGAAATTGCTGGAGATGGGAAAGATGCTCCTCCAAGGTGTTGCTGAAGAGGATACAATCGTCCAGGAATATTCTTACAAAAGGAAAGATGTCCCAGAGCTCGCTGCATGCGTCTCTGATAGCAGGAAGGACTGTTGGTCAACCCCATGGGCATCACCAACCACTCATACGAGCCATAGGGAGAAGTGAACGCCGTCTTTTCCACATCCTCAGACGCCATAGCCATCTGCCAGAACCCATCTACTGCATCGAAGGAGGAGAAGTACTTGGCCCCATGCATGGAGTCGAACAACTGCTGAATGTCGGGAAGTGGATATTTGTCCTTGACGGTCAGGCTGTTGATGGCTCGGAAGTCGCAGACCATTCTGAGTACTTCAGGTTTCCCTGGCTTGGGAACCATCAGCACTGGTGCAGCGAACGGACTTGAGGAAGGCCTGATGTAGCCCTTGCTCAGGAGTTCATCCAGGCGTTCTCGCAGTTGAGTCAGCTCCACCATGGACATCTTATAGGGCCTCTTAGCGGGCGCGATACCATTCCATCCCTCTTGCAGTCTCACATGGGCCACTTCATCTTTTCGCAGGGCGTCAAAGTTGGGCAGCGCTTCGCGAATTACTCGAGGTGAAAAGGACTCGATCAGCTTTTGAAACTTCTTTCTCCACTCGGGGGAGATTGAAGGGTCCTCCAAATTCTCGCTGGTGGCCATCGCTGATAACATCGAAGTCCCTACCAAAGGTGTCGCATAGGCCACTAAGATGTCGTGGGGTGTCGCGGCACTGTCCATTCCCGCATATCTGCGCCGATAGGCTTTGATCTCCTTGGTCGCTTGGGCCGCAGATAACATTACCATCGGTTCCAGAGCCATCGCGGTTCTCTCGCCTTTGCGTGTGGAGCTACGCCCCGGCGAACATCCCTGTATCCGCACGGATTTGCCATGATGGCGAAACTTGACTGATCCCCACCCATCATAGTCCAGCGTGACCGGCGAGAGGTGTCTCAACCACCTTCCTCCGAGTACAATGTCCACCTTGATGCCCAGAGGAAGTACTCGCATCTTGATGACCTCGGAGTAAGTCCCCTCTGAAGTCTCGGCGGTCAGCTTGCCGTAAGCGACTTGCGCAGAGGTCTGCACTGACCCATCCGCCAGGGTAACGTTCAGCGGCATTCCATTAGCGCGAACTGTGAGGTTCAATCTCTTGACGCACTCACTGGAGATGAATTCATCCGAGGCCCCAGAATCAACCAGCACGCGCACTCGCTGTCCCTTCAGCAAGGCCCAGAACACCAATAGCAGCGTTCCCTCTTTGTCCCGAATCGCAGTTAGCTGACTGTCCTGGTTCCACATTACTTGACCATCGCGTCGCGGATGTGCACAGATGGCTGCTCGCACTGGGTGATGCAAAGGTACGCGCTGCTTAGACCGGATAGGTCTTGTGCGCGGTGGTGCAGGCTGAGAACGATGATCCGGACCAAAGTACCATCCACCTTCCAGTTCGCGATCTGCTTGTAGCTGTCGCTCCTTGGCGCGTCGCTCCTGTCCTTGAGCGCGTCGTCTGGCGCGGCTCTGCGTGCGGCTTTCCAGAGGGTAAGAGCGAAGAGGTTGGATGGAAATCTCTTCCTCCTCTTCCTCCCCAGAGCTATCTTCTGGTTCGGACTTTGGAGTGAAAGAGGGGGTTTCTTCTTCCCGCGGTGCCGCCTGAGCGTCGGTGACGTTCGCTGGTGCTGCCACTGCTTCATTACCTTCCAGGATCGGCCGCAGACGATGGCGTTGCTGTTTCTGAATGGTTAGTAGCAGTTCCAGGTGGGTTTCCTCCTGGATGGTTTTCAGGGGAGTCGGCTCCACTCCTTCTGTCACCGTTGTCAGCACACTTGGATTGTTCTCCGATCTGGCGGTGGCCAGCTGTCGCTCCATCAACTGTTGCGTGAAGTTGAGCGACCGCTGGGAGTCCTCGAGGTCTGAAATGTCCCCAGAAGTTGCGGGCTGAGAACTGGATGGAGATAAGGTCAAATCCAGAGTTGTCGCTGGATTCGCCTCTGATGGTTCCGCTGAGTCCAGGGAGAATGAATCACTTGCTGTTGATGGTAGGGCCAGGTGAGCCGCCTCTTCCGCAGCTTCCCTTTCTCGCTGGTTCCATTGGTGCACCCGGTATAGACTGCACCAGGCGTCTGGAATTCCTACATCTCCACCAGAACCTGGGATAGTACCGCACTCGGTCTCCAGAGATAGCTGAACTGCTCCTTCGGTTATCGTCAGGTCAGGGGTGACCTTCCCATGCCATCTGTACCAGCGGCGGCGATATCTGCGCCACCCTTCGGGTACCCATGCATCTCTCCATTTCTCATTCTCCTTTACCAGCGCTGCCGCGGCCATGTGCTCCGGGTGCGTCATCTCTCTCCAAGCGCGCGTGCGATCCGCCAGTGACTCCGCTCGAAGTCCGGGGGGTTCATCTCCCAACCTCGTAACCTCTGCCTCATGCTGCAGTCGGTCTCGTACAGTCTTCGGAGTTCTGCTGCGAGGTTTTCCAGTGCGCTTGCGCGCTGCGCTCGTAGCGCGGAACTCGGAGCTGAGTTTGCCGAAGCAGTGTCTGGCCACTTCCGACAGCAGGGAGTGGTCTGACAACACCTTCTCCTCACCTCCGCTCTCTAGTGGGCCCAGACGCGCCATCTCCATGGCATAGCGCACCGGCTCCAGCTCCCGAACCTCCCTGACCTGCCGAACAAATCGGAGGAGCCGACCAAAGACGTGGGACGACCCATCCACCTCTGTGTGGTATTTGTCCACTGCCTTCTCCATGGCTCTGAGGGCCTCCTTGAGAGCGTGCTGCTCGTCCTTACGACTGTAATGGCTTCGGGGCTCCCTGTAACGAGAGAACGCGAAGGTGAACTGGCTGTCGCCATCCCCGTCCTCACCCGGCCCATCGCCGCCAGGGTCCTCGCCCGGACTCCCCGGGCCTTCTGGCCCTCCAGGGTCACCGCTCCCCGAGCCTCCGGGACCACCATGACCGCTGGCACCGGGTGCCTCCGGAAGCTCGTTTGGCTCCGAGTGCTCCAGTTGAGGGACCATCCCCCCCCCGTCTCCCGGTGTGTCCACCGCCGCAGGAAGCGGAGGCGATGTCACAGCCGGAAAGCCGTCGAAAGCACCGGGCCACACGTCCGCGGCGCAAAACCCACACACCGGCAGGTACGCCTTCTTCAGGAACGCTACCACACTTTTCTTAGCGCCTACTTGACACTCCCACATACGCACCGGGCTCTCCTCGTGCCCGCACCCACAGCGAGCGCAGCTTACTGCGACGGTCGCCAAGGCCGTCGTGAGACTGTGAATCACCTGGGCCCCGAGGACCCTGTCCTCGTCCGCGACTCTTGCCTTCAGGTATTGCCTGATCTGACTGGCAGGGTGCAAGCACACGGCAACCTGACCAAGGGAACGATACCTACGAGCGGCGTCGTAAAACAGGCGCTGGGCTTCGATCCCCGGGTTGGCATACCCGACCACGTGTTTCCGGAGGGCGTCGCAGACCTTTATAGGAAGGGAAACAAAGTCCCATGCGTGCGACGGGAGCGATGGGAGTGGTGCCACGCCCGTGTGTGACTCCTCTGACGAGCTCTGCACGTCCCGGTTCTCGACGTCACAGGTGACGACGGAAGCAGGCTCTACCAGCTCATGCTCCCCTCGGGAGATGGGCGTCTCCTGAAACGGACTCGACATTGCCGCTGAGGGCCCTTGAGCGTCCGACTCCACGGGTCCCGAGGGCGAAGCCTGAACCAGGGCGAGCCTTTGGACTTGAGACTCTATGACCGCCTGCAGCCTCTCCTCTAGCTGAGCCTCAGCCGACGCTCGCCGCTCTTCGGCAGCTACCTGCTGAGCGACGCTCTCGTCGACCGCCAACTGCCTGGCAGTTTCCCGGGCTTCTGCAGCCAGCCGGTCTGCGGCCCAGCGCTCTTCGACAGCACGTTGCTCGGAGGCCCTACGCTCCTCGGCAGCGCGCTGATCGGAGATCCTGCGCTCCTCGGCCGCTCTTTGGCTCTCTTGGAGTTGCCGAGACAGCTGTTCCAGGCGAGCCTCGGCAGCTGCCTCCCGAGCTCGGGACTCCTTCTGCCATGCCTCCTTCAGCTCCTGCAGGTCCTGACTGCTCCGGCTCCAGGTGGACTCCGGGGACGACGACGCATCTCCTGAGGAAGCTGGACCGGGGCGCGGAGCCGAGGGTGCTCGACTGGGCTTCCGGGTGCGAGGTGCCGGGCGATCGGGGCCGCTCGGCTTAGGGGCCTGAGTCCTGGGCCTTGGAAGCTCCGCGGGATGCTCCTCCTCCGATGAGGACGAGAGAAGAGCAAACCGGTTTGACCAGTTCCCACCAGGAGCCGCGGAACTCGGAGGTGCTGTGCCTGACTTCCTAAGACCCCTGTGCGACTTCCGGGTGCGGCCGCTCGTTCTGACGGCTGCGACGACTGCCCTCCTTACCTCCCAGAGGTCCACTCCCCGGTGTACTATCTCTCCCGGTCTGCTGACGTTGATGGCAAAGGCAGAGAACCTACACCTCTCGAGGGAGTTGTGGGGGTCCTCGCGCTTTTGCTGCATTAACCTCTTGGACTCGGAGACTGCCTGCTGGTGGATCTCCAGGCGATAAGCGCCGTCCTCGGAGAGCCCATGGTCCTCCCGCTGGAACCACATTATCCCTGACACCAGGTGGTCCTTCCCCAGGCGCTTTAGGCCTCGACGGATGTCTTGCCACAAAGACCCCTGGTCGGAATCCGAGCAAGAGCTGACACCGGATGAGGTTCCCGCCTTCCTTACGGGACGGCGGGCACTCGTTCCCTGGGACGAGTCCGAGCTGACTGGGGTCGTACTGGGGAGTCGGCGCCACTCGTGGAGACACCTTTTGACCATCTGAGTCAGCCGGTATCTTCGGGCTCCAACCCACCAGGTGCTCCTTTCCTTGGAGAGCGTCGTCTGCTGGTGCCATGCCATGAAGACGGCTCCAGCTTGACGTCTGCCCCTGCGCCACAGACCCTGTGTCTGGATGACACGCTGGCGCCATGCCGCGAAAGCGGACTCGACTCGGCGCCGACTGCCTCTGACGAACAGGCCCTGAAGTTGGGCGACCTGCTGGGTGACGTCATTCCACGCTCGGAATGCCAGGCGCTGGAGCTCGCGCTGATGCGCTGACCTGTCCGTTCTGGCCTTCCACGCGACCCAAGCAAGCCGCGCAGTTGCGCGCTGACGAGCTGGCAGGGAGACTCTTGCACGTCGTTGCACTGAGTCCAGCGCCCAGGTGCTCCATTGACGGATGGCCAATGCGAGCATGGATTGACGTCTCGCTCCTCGCCAAGCCGGATTGGGCCGGATGCGAGATTCGTGCCTCCGTGACGGCGTCCAGCCGCCCTGGGCGCTGGACATCCTCAGACTCCTCTTCGGCAGGTGGGCTCCAGTCATCGGCTCGGTAAATCTCAAAGCGCCCTGGAGCACTGATGAGATTTCCTTGCTCGCCCCCCACGAGGGGAGGGAGGGAGGACGCTACCGGTCTCGACGTCGGTTCCTGACGGACGAACTTACTGCTCGCACTCCTGCTGGACGCAGGGAGTGGGGAGAAGGGAGCTGCTGAGGGGTTCAACCCCTTAGCAGAGCGGTCCGAGTCCGACTCGGAGCTGGTGCCTGCCGCCGGCGCCGGAGCTTCGGGCGACGCGCGCTTCCGGCGCGCCGGCTGCCGTAGCGCCGAGCTCAATGCGAGCTCGGACACTGGCTCAGACCCACTGACTCTCGCTGGTGAGGGGGTTTTCGGTGGTGAGGCCCTGGGGGGCTCACCAGACAACCCTGGAGGGGCCTTCAGGGGGGTGCGCGCCGGTGTAGCCTCGAGGGCTTCACCGCCGTATTGGCGTGCAAGCGCACGCCGCACTCCCCCCCCCTCTCACGGGAGCGCCAATCCCGGCCGTCCGATCTGCCAGCCGCACCCCAGAACTCCGAAGAGCCCGGGCCGGCCGACAGACCCGCAGCGCGAGACCCCGACTGACCGGACCCCACGGCTGAGCCGGGGGCGGCGCCGGCCCGACCCCCTCCACGACGGCCCGACCGACTGACTTCTCCATCTGAATACATTGAACCGGTATGCGTGCTACGCGTGAGATCTAACTAGCTAATTAACCAATCGGAAAACGGTTGACGAGGCAACTAGCACCCGCTTTCAGGAATTCGCCACTTGTGCGCGAGCAGCCGAGCACAAGCAGACACACCGGCCGAAGCGCGGAGATTCCCGAATAGGGGGGACTAGAAGACCAAATTAAAGGTAGGCGAAATCTCGAACCAACCCCGAATTTCAGCAAAAGTACTTCCCAGGGAGAATAATTTCCGAGACATGGGTGGTGCTTAGAAGCACCTTGGTTTCACAACAGACTTTGAGGACTTCCAGGGAGGTGGTCTGCAACCAGGGTTGCTGAGGAGTCAGCCCAACTGCAGGCCTCACGGCTTCTGCAAGTTCCTTCCTCCCGGGCGGGCGGGTGTGGGAAACTTTTTGAATTGGTAGACTCGGAGCCCGAAGTTCTCGCAGAATGAAGTGAAGTGAACTGTCGCAGCTTATTTCAAAAGCTCCGAAAGTCTCTTCATCTTCACGGGCTCCGCCCAAGTGTTGCTAAGTGGTCACGGGCTCCGCCCAAGCGACACAAACTCGCAAACTGGCCATCTGTGTCGCATGCTCCGCATGGACACAGATGTCACTCAACCAATCAGAAAGCACCTCTGTGTTCTGGCTCTGCCTGAACACAGATCTGACTCAACTGTCACGGTTCCCCCGTGACTCCGTAACCAATCAGAACACAGAGAAGTCGACCCCGCGGATTGCTCGGCTCTGCCTTGAGAAATCCTCGGGAGAAAATCCGCAAAAAATTCACAAGTCCTCGTCGAGCCTCGGGCTCATTTTTTGCAAGCAGAAATTTTCTCCCCCGTACTTCCAAAATAATTTAGAAATAAATTTCTCAATTATTTACACAAGTACTTCCCAGGGAGAATAATTTCCGAGACATGGGTGGTGCTTAGAAGCACCTTGGTTTCACAACAGACTTTGAGGACTTCCAGGGAGGTGGTCTGCAACCAGGGTTGCTGAGGAGTCAGCCCAACTGCAGGCCTCACGGCTTCTGCAAGTTCCTTCCTCCCAACTGGCTGGCGCTTCAGCTACCCAACCGCCGAAGTTGTTTGCTACCAGCCTTGTGCTTACCCAAGCACTTCCACTTACATTCAATCTGTTTCATCCTGGCAGCTAACCTCTTCGGCAGCTCCAGCCTCCGAGCTTTTGTCAGCTGCTCATACCTCTGGTATGCATTGGAGACCCAGTCTCCTTGCAGCTTAATCAAGAGGTGGTCCACCCCAAGGTTAAAGGCCACCGTGGCCCCCCCCCTCCGAAAACTGTGACCCGAGTATTTACTCGGGTCCAGACCGATCTTCCGGATCAGCTTCTTCATCTCCCCCACGAACACTCCGTGTGTCATGGGCACAGTCCTGCCCCTTGACTTCCACAGGAAAGCCGGGCTCTCCGGCTCTGCCGGGGTTAGCTCAAAACACTTGGCTAAGGCCCTCTTCGGGCACAACATTCCTCCTGTGGCCCTCATGGCCACTTTGTGTGTCCTTTCCTCAAATTGGATCACCTTCGAGAACACCAGTGTCACCCACACTGTCTCATTCCTCATCTCAAAGTCCTTTCTCCGAAGGACCCCCACAAACACTCCGTGTGCCATGGGTCACCATCTTGCCCTTTGACTTCCACAAGAAAGCTAGGCTCTCCGGCTCTGCCGGAGTCAACTCAAAACACTTGTCCAACGCCCGTCTCGGGCACAACATTCCACCTGTGACCCTCATGGCCACTCTATGTGTTCTTTCCTCAAACTGGATTACCTTAGAGAACACCAGTGTTACCCACACTGTATCTTTCAACATAACAAAGTCCCTTCTCCGAAGGCCCCGCCTAACATTAAAGGCATCCACTTTGCCTACACAGACATTGTCTTTTCGCAGTAGGCACAACAAAGCAGTCAACATAGCTGCCCACAAAGTCACCATGTTACAATCTTTAAAATCCATTACTTGATACATTCTGGCCAGCATAAACAGTGTAATCGGGAGTTTCTGCTTTACTTCAACTCCCAGCAACCTCTTCAGGCCTCTCATAGTCTGAGCTACAGAAAATCGGTGACTAGCAGGCACCCACTCAAACTTAGCTTCCAGATGCAGTCTCCTCACACCGGCTGTATAGCTCTTCAGGGTGGAGACTTTACAAGTCGGTGACTGAAATACATAAAACATTGCTAGGTCCTCAACTGACACCGGTACCACCGGTCCTTCTCCGAAGGCTAGCATAAATCTGACAAAGGCTCTCTGGCCGGTCGTGTGATTCTTCTTCTTGTTGTCCGCATCAGCAACACTCAGGATGAAGTTCCATCTGGCTTTCAGCCACTCCTTGGGCATTGCATACTCTGCATTGCCCCTTAACCCACCTGCATGGTTAGTTACAGACCAATTTTCTTCCATGCTTTCCCTTTTGGGGCTGTCACTGGGCAGGCAACTAGCACCACCGGCCACCGGGTGGGGCCACAGTCCTTCCTCAATCCTCTCACCCCGTTTGGGGAGGTGAACACTTCACTGTCCACTGGAATATATTCTAGTACTACAAACAACCCGGCCTCTATAGCCGGCACCACAATCTCTAGCCAAAATCTCTCCGTCGGCCAAAAAGGCAGCACAAACCCTGCAGAGGTTGTACCAGGCGCTGCCCTCTTCTCTCTGAGAAAGTGAGTCAGAATCTCCCACAGCGACGAAAAAGGTGGGTTACAGTATACTTTCAACCCCCTCCACTGATTCAACAAACAAGAGTCCTCCTTGGACCACCACCGAAAACATCGGGAGTTCAACCCCCCCCACTTCGTCACAGCACGCATCCACTGCGAAGGGCCCGAGCACCCTAATCTTGTCCCACAACCAGTCTTCCACCATCCAATCATCCAGGTCCCTCGGGGACTCCCTTCTTGACAACAATTTCAAAAGGTCATAGAATCTTTTCATCTGACCCCTACTAAGGGCGTCAACTAAATCATTTTCCTTTGTGGAAATCCTCTTCATTACCAATCTCACATCATGTCTTATGGTCAGCAACAAAATCTCCTTCAACAGAGGAATGAAAGTTGTTTTCCCCCACAGGTTTCTCGTCATAAGTCCGGCTGCTTCATTGTCACTCCATATGACAATCTTGCGCCCTCTCAACAGGTGCCCCCACTTCTTCAGGGCCCAGAAAATCACAAACAACTCCAAATAGTTGATGTGGCTCGATGCCACATCTCTGAACGGGCTGAATGGTTGTACTCTCCATTGCCTCACTTCTTCCCACTTCACTGCAAACCATCTTCCCCCGAAGAAACCACCCATTCCTCCGTCTACTGCCTCTTCCCCGGCAGCATCCACTGCAAAGAAATCTCTCCCCACCGGTCTCCGGTTCAGTACTACAGCCTGACCGTTATACTCTTCCAAAATCTTAGCCAGCCACATCAAGTCCCGACTGAGGACTTTTGGCACAGTGTCATAGAACCTTCTCATTCTACCGGCTCTGCCGATAAAATCATACCCGGACCTCAGGAACATCTTGGCCCCGTACAACACCGCCGAAGAAACCACCATTCCCCTGTCAACAGCCTCTTCCCCTGCAACATCCTCTGCAAGGAAATCTCTGACCACAGGCCTCTTGTTCAAAACCACTGCTTGATCATTGCTCTTCTCGTGCTCCTGGCTCTCTCGAGGAAGTCATACCAAGTCCTTAGAAACAACTTTGCCTCAACGCCCAGGCACTCGACAAGCTCAATCAACATCTCGAACCCCTGCTGACACGCCTCTTCACAGTCCGCCACCAGCAGAATTTCATCAAGGTATACAACCACCCCGGGAACCCTCTACTCTGGAGCATCCCGGAATTCAGCACAGTAACATCGGAGACCAACCCCCCTGGGCAGCCTTAGCCCAAAAAGGAAAACCTCGTGTCCATCCTCACAAAATCTTGAGATTCACTAGTCTGCAGCAAAGGTGACAACCCGGTAAGCACTCTTCCGGTCAATCCTAGCCATAAAACAATATGACTGTCCCAGTGCAAACTCCGCTCCCACAAAGGCAACCTTCTTACTTTCAAAACTCACAATTGTCATTCACAAAAGAAACTCCACAGGCTTAATCAAATCGTGCACCATCCCGTTTTTCACTTTTCACTCGACAACTCTAAAACCAGTCCCTGAGCAGATATGCCGGGCACACTTCCTGCATCTATTTCCTGGCAGTTTCAACGTCCAGACTTCTGTGTTTCCCAGGAGTACGTCCTCCCGGAACCTCGCTTCCTGTAGGATCAATTCTCCAGAAACAAACTCTTCTTTCCTTCATCATCACAGGCTCCACTGCCCAACCACTCAAACGCACTCACAACTCATTGGACCCTGCAATTCGTTCTCACTGCTACCTCAATTTTCTTTCACCACGGCTCCACGCGCAAGTACCTGACCAAAAATTACAGCACAACACCACGCTGCTGCCGTCGCAACGGCCCCACCATCCAACACGTACCTCCAAGACGTCGCAACCGCCGATAACTCGCCTCCGCGTCGCCTCCACACGTACTGCACAGACCTGAATTCGAAAGCAAAGGTGCAGACTTGCGCAAACAAAAGCGCAAAACGCTAATCATAACCGCCGCGAAACAACGTGTTCGTTTCTTGCCCCATCCCCTCAGCAAGGACTCGCGCGCACTCGCTGCACCGCGGTTCTGACTCCCAGCTCAAATTTCCACACGTCCCACGCCGGTGCAACGAACGTGAAACTTACCCCAATAAACGCGCTCTAGCGTTTCGCCTTCTTCCTTGTTTTCCCTACATCATCCTTCCCGAAGAACCCCTCTAAGAAATCTGACTTTACCTTTTCCGCATATCTCCGTCGCCAGCGTGCGTGCTTCTCCATTCCCGCGCGAAAGCCTCCGAAGCCTGCGGCACTTTGCGCAAACTCGAAAAAAACGAAAGAAGTTGAACAAGTCATTTAACACCGCTTCGCCGCCTCCATGACAGCCGTTCCAATAGGAAAACGGCCCTCAGTGAGCGACGCACACAGACTGCGCCCGGATCCAATGCCAGTCAATATATTCCAAGCCATTGCGTACGTTCACATCAACGCGTGCGTCCCCGAATCTAACAAATAGTCAACTCAAACACTCGCGCAAACAAAATCGCAAACCAAACGAAAAACCCTTCTCAAACCTGCGTGTTCGTAACTCGCGGCACGGCGATACGCCCGTCCCCGCTTCGACTCGCAGCGCATTCCTTTCAGACTCTTACGTCCGACCATCCGTCGACGGAATCTGCGAGAACTTCGAAAAAGTTTGAAATTTCAAACGAAACTTTTTGAATTGGTAGACTCGGAGCCCGAAGTTCTCGCAGAATGAAGTGAAGTGAACTGTCGCAGCTTATTTCAAAAGCTCCGAAAGTCTCTTCATCTTCACGGGCTCCGCCCAAGTGTTGCTAAGTGGTCACGGGCTCCGCCCAAGCGACACAAACTCGCAAACTGGCCATCTGTGTCGCATGCTCCGCATGGACACAGATGTCACTCAACCAATCAGAAAGCACCTCTGTGTTCTGGCTCTGCCTGAACACAGATCTGACTCAACTGTCACGGTTCCCCCGTGACTCCGTAACCAATCAGAACACAGAGAAGTCGACCCCGCGGATTGCTCGGCTCTGCCTTGAGAAATCCTCGGGAGAAAATCCGCAAAAAATTCACAAGTCCTCGTCGAGCCTCGGGCTCATTTTTTGCAAGCAGAAATTTTCTCCCCCGTACTTCCAAAATAATTTAGAAATAAATTTCTCAATTATTTACACAAGCCACGCAAAATTCAAAAATTTGCGCAGCGCTTCCGCCGCGAAGGGTCGGATTTGCCGAAAAACTGAGCCGATTCCGATTTCCCGTACCTGCGAGTCCAAAAACACGGCTATGCGTGCTATGCGTGCTAGGACCAAGGCAACGCGCGCACCTAAAAAGTTTGTCGTTGGGCTAGATTACTCCACACCAACGCGGCCCCAAGCGACCTGGAACCCTCACACCCACACACCGCCGCGCAACAAGAACGAAAGCACAGGCATTCTCGATTTCGTAGTGCAAGGGAATTCGCTAGCTAGTCGCGCAAGGCAAGGCGGGTACGATCAGAATTTGCGCTAACAAGACAGGGAAGCAACGTGAAAACACGAACTAATTACCATTTTGTAGGAGTCTCCACTCTTGCTCTTCTCTTATTTACGGTTTCGGACTTATACTATTCTACACTTATTAAACGACCGCACGAGGTACGATTTCGATACTACGGCAGTCAACTATCCGGAATATGATTTCGATATTCACTTCAAGTTATGCTTTCAATGTATGCTTTCAATACAATTATACAGCTGTTACGGCTCTTTACTTTTATGTTATACTTTTCAGTTCAGTTCTCATCTCCGAAACTGGTTACACTTAGAGTTCTTATGCATTCAGGAACTCTCTCCATAACTCAACTGTACTGAGTACTCCGTACAACAAGCTAGGCACCTCACATCAACATCATTCTGATCGGTCCCACTGTACTCCGTACTGAGCACTCTTGCGTTTTGTACTTAGCCGTTTTTCTTGCTCTTGTGCTTGCCTCCTAGCACAGAAATAATCGAAATCGATCGATAAGCCTCGCTCCAACCGATCCCTAACCTTGGGTATGGTTATTATTCTTAGTTGTGTTTTGTTCACAATGTAGAATGCTCATTGATGTTTCATGACTTGACCGTTCCTGCGGTTGCACGTTTCATATTGTCAGTTATTAAATTATAACGCTTACGGCTGGGCATTAGACTAGTGGGCTCCCTACCCGACAGTTGTGAGTGTGTGGTTAGCTGTAGGTGTCCTTCTATCATGGGGAAACAGAAACTGTACCGCTAGACCAGAAGTCCGAAAAGGGTTGAGCCAGGCCGGGATCGAGCCCGTGACCTCTCGCATACCGGACGAGCGCTCTGCCGTTGAGCAACTCTCGCTATTGATGGCGATTCTGGTGCGGTACAGGGTACTGACTCCCCACGGTGCCATGTAGGCGGCGAAGAGTAAAACACGAAGGATACAACTTTTCCCCCAATCTGCCGTTGCGGTGCGCTCTCTGTTGGGGCATCGCGCGGCTTTGTGCGGCGCGACTGTTGGGGGCGCGCGGCCTGTGCGGCGCGATTGTATCCTGCTGGACTTCGGGTTTAGGCTTAGTTATTATGGGCTCTGACTAGCCCCTAGCCTGACCCTGCTTCCGTTTCGTGTCCGTGACATCCTAGCACTGTACTGTACAGTAGTACAGTACAGTAGTACAGTACAGTAGTACAGTCATTGTTTACTGTCTGGGTTTCCGAGAGCATAAAGCCTCGGCCAGACACTGTTTATGTGATTATCAGTTTGTTTCCCTGCGAGCTTAGCCGGACAGCGTATCTGTCTTCCTCGCAGGTTATGGCCCGCACCGGCTTTCCGGTGATTCTGATGATGGCACAGCGCCTTGCTGTTGCCATGTTCGGCTAAGTAAGACGTAGGAGGGGTCGAGCGCCCACTTGGGCGGTGGTGTAATTCTCTTACGGTATGGCCTTTTAACTTGGCAGTGATGGCGGCACGCATTGTGCTCGCCTTCGCTGCGCAGGAGATCAGTTGATGACGGATTATTTTTATTTTACAGCAGCATCGTCGCAGCGAGAGTTGATCTGTTTCGTGCGCCGCTGGCTCCGGCGAGGTCGTTCCACACGTGACTTATTTTGGCCGCTCTTACATCTTCCGCTTACGACCTGTGATTTTTTGATCTGTTCAGCTGAGACTTCTACAGAACATCTGGCCGCTGTAAGAGTTCTTACGCCATCTCCCTGTTTAGCTCAACCTTTTCCCCTGTCTCTCTCACTATGGTTACCACAACGAACAACATGACGCGGTCTCGCGTCCGTAGATTAGAAACAATTTTTGATGATGTGGGTGCGCAACATACTGCGACACCGCACACCCCGCAGCTGCCAGCTCCGACCACCGCGGCTGCGAGGGAAACTCTGGAGAAGTGTCAACAGTTGGCTCGAGAAAATTTTGACAGGAAGATCGCCAAAATCGTTGCCACGAAAATTCTCGGAGACAAATCGGACCGCTTCGCTGGCACAGAAACAGATGCGGTCGACATTTTTTCACAAATCATGCATGAGTTGCGCGCACAATTCTTGCTCCAGTCGCAGGCATTTGCTCCCCTCTTTGACCTGACTGACATGACTGTTGCGGCTAGGCATGAGGGGAATGAATTGCTGCTCTCGGCTCTGACCTTTCTGGCTCGACCTGGCTCGCCTGCCCGTGACTGGCTTGAGGCCTCTGGGTCCGACGTTCCTGGAGATGGCAAGCGCGCTGCCCTTGAGGTGGTGCGCATGCTCCAGGAGCGCTCGGAGCCCTTTGACTCTTTTGAGTTGCTGCTGGCGGTCCGCATCCCCAGCAGCAAAGATCCTGACCGTGGCATCCGCGAGTTCAATGGCCTGTTGAGGGACGTTCAGCGTTCCCACAACTTGCCAGAGGACGCGGTGAAGCGGCAGTTTCTGAAGGCTCTCGGCGATTCATGGCTGTATCGTGATTTGGCTAACTCTCTGGCTCGGGCTGACCAGCGGCAGGGCGTGTCTCTCCTGACCATTCAGGCTCGTGTGCGGGAGCAATTCCGCCACGGCCTGAAGGACTCTGGCGCACCTGTCTCTGCTCTGTCGTTCGGCGATGGCGCGTCTGACCTGGCTGCTGCGTTGTCCAGTCTGCAGAAGCAGCTGGAGCGCATGCAACAGGACATTCGTGACCTGAAGCGGCAGAAGCGGGAAGGGCCACCGCCTGCGGGCAAGCACCTTCCCCGCTCTGCTGCCAAGCATCTTCGTCCTGGTGTTCGGCCACTTGGCACCGCTCCTCCTGTCTCATTTGACAAGAAGAGTGGTGCCTTCGTGCCCCACTGCAAAAATGCGGTGTGTGCACAAAGTGGTTTGAAGCACTGGCATGCTGAATGCCCCAACGGCGGTCTTCACTCTGCCCACTATTGTGGTGCAGTTGAAGACTACGAGACTGACTGCCTGGCTGTTCGTTTCCAGCGTTTCTATGACGCGGGGGATGAGCACGCCTTCGAGTCACTCTGCACGATGGAGGGTCGCCCGGAGGTGTGCGAGCTCTCGGCGCATTCTTTTGCGACGGCTGAGCCCACGTCTCTACGGCACTTTCAGGATGCGGCGGCTTCCGCGCAGGATGCGGCAGCTGACGGTGACGGCGTGGCTCAGTTTGATCTGGCCACATTCCACTCGGGTGCGCGGGGCTCGATTCCACCGCCGCCTGCGGTTCGGGATCCCTCTGCACTCGTGGCTGGTGGTGTGCCTGCGGCTCATGACCCGCCAGTGGCTGTCCCTGGCTCTCTCGGCTTGCCTGGCTCTGTCCCATCGCTCCAGCTTGGCAACTCTGCACCGGCTCCGCTGTTTGCTGGCATGAGGATTGAGGCTTCTGACATTGGCTCTGAAGGCTCTGACAACGACCAAGGCTCTGACAATGACTCTGACGGCGGACAGCAAGTGACTTTTGGCTCCTTCGGCACTCTTGAGCATGACTCTGACGGGGGAGCATCGCCACTAGCAGCACCGGTGTACCGCCCACGGGCTCCGCCCAGCTTTCTCCGGTGTGCGTTGATGGCATCGGTGTTTTGTTGCTCTCTGCTGGCCGGTGCTACGGCATCTCTGGTTGCCGTGGGCGGTGGTGACAGGGGCCTGGTTGAGCCCGGAGCCACCGTCCGTCGGTCTACTGGAGATCTCTTTGCTTCGGTTTCACCGCTTGGCGCTACGGACATCCGTGATTGGCCACCTGATGATCGAGTTCTTTTATCTCTTTCTCCGATGCTCGGACCGCCGTGGGATTCTACTTGTCTCGGTTCTTCAATTGCTTTACATTCTGCTGTGGATCCACCTTGCCCGCTACTGGAATATCCTAGTTCACTAGATATCAGAAACTCCCGAACTGTGTGGATAAACTCATAAGATAAATAAACCCTAAGCTAGATATACCCGGAACGGTCTCGGACGGTTTCGGAGTCTAGCCTACCTGTGACACAGCGTGTGTCACAGCACGAACCTATAGATCAGTCAGCAGACCAGTGTTGGTCCTAGGAGTCTGTCATAGGGGCCTGACCGGGACTCCCAGTCAGGGCTGCCTATACAGATTTCAGCACACCACCCCAGCACTGCGGGTGGTGACTGTCTAGGAGAGTCAGATAATGTAAGATAAGTCAGGGCAGGAGCCAGGTTGACAGACCTAACTGCTAATCCAACTGTGCAATTCTGAAACACAATTTGGAAACCCTCTAGCTAGCACAGGTGCAGAAACCTACGGGCATTGTGCACCCGCTAAACAACTGAAAGGCACCGAGCTAGCAAGCCAGAATGTAACTTGTAGACGTCAAAAGCAAAACATAAACCAGAAAAGTTGTTGAAGTCACCGGAGTTCCGCACACCACCATGTCGGTGTGCATCCAGAGTGAACAAGAAGTCAATCGACAGCACCAAAGTAGCCAGCTGTGGTCTCAATCAAGTCGGACCCGAAGGGAGGGTTCCCGAAAGGACCTCTCTCATGAAGAGCCACACCGTAGAAGAAGGCCATGTCGAAGCTCAAATCTGCCTGAGCAAGATCCTGAAAGATGTCAGGGGGCTCAGGCGGCCCAAGCGGTGGCACATTGTCAGCCACAAAGAAACCCTGAGCCGGGATCACGGATTCAACAAATTCATTCGTGGAGAAAATTGACGGAGTCTCCCAATCGAGGTCACCACCAGGCGAAGGCAATCCCGCAGCCGACTGAGCATCGGGCACAGCTGCCACCCCCATGATCGAGATGCAAAGAACGAGGGAAAGGAGGAAAGGAATTCCCCACGGCCCAACCGTGGCAGGAAAGCCCCAAGGCGGCTTCCCACAACCGTAGGTCCTCTGCTCGTCCACGGGCGGCCCGGAAGCATGATTGGCCGACGGAGGCGAACCCCGCGGCTTCAGCCGGAAGCTGCCGTCGGCAAAGTCCTCGTTGTCGTCGGTGTCGTAGCCGGTGAGGTCAACCGGCGCGATGGCGGCGTGGTTGACAGTCTGAACGAACCCAGGGAACTCACCGTCCGTCGTGGCAGTCACCCGCGCCGATTGAAGCGGCACGGGCTTCACATCCTCCTCCTGCGAGACAGGTATAGCAGGGGCCGGCACGGCGGATGCCGATGCCGCCGCACCACCTGCCGGAACCTGCTCCTCCGGCATGTTCCCCGCTGCCGCGGGGCCGCACACCAGAGCCGATGCATGCGGCTCGAGAACCGCCGGTGGTGGGAAGGATGCGTGGGTGTAGTGCACCTTGCAGTTTGCCGCGGCATGGACCTCCGCGGCGAGATCGTCCAGCCGCTGATGAATGTCGTCACCTGCGGGCTCGTCAGCAGGCTGCTGCGGCTCCACCGTGAAGCCGTAGGCGGACACGTCGATCCCGCCCACCGCACCCGCACAGAGTACCGCAGGCGGCCCGTACGTAGATGCCGCAGTGGCAAAAGCCTCGGCCCCATCATCCGCCGCCTGCTGGAACAGGGCACACATGGCCAATGCACGCACTCCCTCCGCGTCCTCCTCGTCGATGGGAATGCAGAATGCCGCGGCCGAGTGCGGGGGATGCTGACGCCCGCCCAACGGACAGTCGCGGTAGAAGTGGTACTGCTCACCTTTTCCCGCTTTCTTGCACCTCCCGCAAAAGGGCTTCGCCTTCTGGTCGTCACGGTCGAAACCGACTGCAGGCAGCGGGTGCGTGCCGACACGGAATCCCCGCTGCGTACCGCGCTGCTGCTGTTGCCGCTGCTGCCGCTGCGGCTGCTGCCGTTGCTGCTGCGCCGGCAGCGCGTCCGCCCCGCGCTGTTGTCGCAGCAACTCCTGAAGCTCGTTGATCTTGTTGAGGAGAGCGCCGTACTCCGTGCTGGAGAGCTGCGCAGAGACGCCGCTCTTGCCCGAAACCGCCTTCCCCGTCCCCGTCTGCGCCCAAGCCTGATAGATCTCTACCACAAGGGAGCGGAGAGATGCCAAGGAGACATGCGCGAGGTCGGCCGCGAGAGGATACCGCACCTTGACCGCGGTGTAAAACACCGGGTCCAGCCGGTTGTACAGGGAGAGCTTCCTGGTCTCCTCGGTGGGTGTCCAGTCCGTAGCTTTGTTATCCCGCACCAGACGCTGTTCCCGAGCCAAGATGGGCTGCGGGTCAGTGTCTGCGGGATAACGCAACGCGGCGTGCTCCTCCTGGTGCGACTCACGTAGCGCCACCGGTACGCAGCCCTTGATGATGTCCACAAGAGCTCGCCGTCCATCACGGTCAGACGAGGCGTCGGTGCCAGTCAGCCAGACGTAGGCGTTGCTGTGCTTCTCGACAACCAGAGCCAGAACGTCGTAGAGCAAGCCGTTGACCTTGGTCACCACACGAGCCAGAGGGTCGTCGAGGTCAAAAGATGCCAGCTCCAGCCCAGCTGAATGAAACTCCGTACGCAGCTGCACCACCAGCTCGGAGAGGAGGCCAGCGTCGTCCGTACCGCGAAAATGGTGCTTTTTGTCACCAAGGACATCCTCGCGGATACCCTTGGCCCACTGGCGGTGAAGACGCGCCTTGTAGACTTCGTCAACCAGCTTGCTCTGCTCCTGCAAGTACTTCCTGGTCGCCACGTCTGCATCCTCGTTGGAATTCGGAGCGGGGGTCGGAACAGTTGGCGTACGCACCGTCGGACTGTTCCGAACCCCGTCTAATAGCCTCAGTGAGGCGTCGATGTCACTGTCCCTGTCCAGGGACTTCTTCGCTCGGGTCAACATGCCCATACTCTGAAAAGCCAGAGGGGAGGTGGTACGCAGTCGCGCGGTTGGGTGTGGTAGCGGAAAAATGGTAATGGTCAGCAGCGGAGAGGAGCTAAGAGAGCGGAGCGGCGAGGGGCACTCGAAGATGTCGTCGAAGTCGAAGGTGTCGCGAACACCAGCCCAGAAAACAGTAACCAGCAGGGCCAGTGCCGGTGCAAAACTGGATCCGAACATTGCTAAGACTAGTCCGCAACGAGGCGCGGTCCCCATAGCCGCCACTCCCAGTTGCTTACCGCAAACAATTCATACCATAAATCCTAGTCGCACCCAAACGCGCATGCGCGCACCACCTCTCCAAGCGGCCGTTTAGCCAATCATGGCCAAATCAGCAAGTGGAATAAAAGCGTGGATGGGGCCACGACCTACTGGAATATCCTAGTTCACTAGATATCAGAAACTCCCGAACTGTGTGGATAAACTCATAAGATAAATAAACCCTAAGCTAGATATACCCGGAACGGTCTCGGACGGTTTCGGAGTCTAGCCTACCTGTGACACAGCGTGTGTCACAGCACGAACCTATAGATCAGTCAGCAGACCAGTGTTGGTCCTAGGAGTCTGTCATAGGGGCCTGACCGGGACTCCCAGTCAGGGCTGCCTATACAGATTTCAGCACCCGCTTGGGTCTGGTGGTGCTCAATTTATAACGGACAATCTACAATTCACTTCGGGATTCCTCTGTATTTACATCCCAACCGCTGAACTCGGCTCTGCTGACCAGCTTCAAAGTGGCTGAGTTACTTTTCAATCACCCTGGCAGCTTGATTAGCTTTAGCCCAGTAGTGGGATGACCGGGTCAAGACCCCGGCACCCGGCTAGAAGTGATCGGTTTCCACCGAGTTGCACGTAGGTGTTTGTTTATTATCTCATCGTGGCTGTATATCCTGTACCTGCTTTGCTAGGTAGTCACACCCACGGGTGGTGTGCTGGACTTCGGGTTTAGGCTTAGTTATTATGAGCTCTGACTAGCCCCTAGCCTGACCCTGCTTCCGTTTCGTGTCCGTGACATCCTAGCACTGTACTGTACAGTAGTACAGTACATTAGTACAGTCATTGTTTACTGTCTGGGTTTCCGAGAGCATAAAGCCTCGGCCAGACACTGTTTATGTGATTATCAATTTGTTTCCCCGCAAGCTTAGCCGGACAGCGTATCTGTCTTCCTCGCATATCCTCCATGACACGACCTCACTCTGAAGTGTCTACGTGGCACAACCACAACCAGCTGCCGGCGTTACGCCTGCGCAGTGGAAGCGTGGTAAGAGCCCATAACCTCGTGGGGAAACAAAAACTGTACCGCTAGACCAGAAGCCCGAAAAGGGATGAGCCAGGCCGGGATCGAGCCCGTGAGTCGCATACCGGACGAGCGCTTTGCTGTTGAGCTACTCTGGCTATTGCGATGGCGATTCTGGTGCGGTACAGGGTACTGACTCCCCACGGTGCCACGTAGGCGGCGAAGAGTGAAACACGAAGGATACAACTTTTCCCCCAATCTGCCGTTGCGGTGCGCTCTCTGTTGGGGCATCGCGCGGCTTTGTGCGGCGCGACTGTTGGGGGCGCGCGGCCTGTGCGGCGCGATTGTATCCTCCATGAGTCCTCCCGAGTTAGATCGGGGTCCCTGACCGTGCCCTTCTAGGCGGGCACGGGACAGGCACTACCTTGCTGCCTGAAGGGCTTTGGCCTTAGGCAAGGGGGACAGTGCCTCTGAACACCCCCTACGTCGGGACTCTCAACTCTTAGCATTCCAATAGTCTTAGTAGCTAGGGGTAGCTGGGGGTAGCTAGGGTAGCCCAGCGGAGCGGAGCTAACTCAGAAAACGTTATCTTTAATACAAGTTTTATATACGTGAGAGAAATCGCTGTCGATGTCGATGTCGGTGTCGGTGTCGTGACAGGTGCTTTGTTTATCTTAATATTTATATATTAAATATTACTCATAAAATTTATATATCTTTTATCTTAATATTTATACATTAAATATGATATATACGTAAACATATTAACTCTTAGTCATAAATGCATATTAAATCTATCACAATCTTGTTCATACATGCATATATATATTGTCATAATGACAGTTTTAATTAACGTTAAACTTAATGTCGGGGACTCAGGGTCGCGGTCGCGGTCGTCTCGTGGACACGATATGGATATGATACGACACAAGGCTGCAAATTGGCTCGCTAGCGCGCTAGCGGATGGGCCGCTAGCGCTAGCGGCAGTTTTGACCCACCTGACCGCGCCGCGTCAGCGGTTCGGCGGGGTCTGGAAAATGTTCCGCCCCGCCCGTGGCCTGGCGCTCGCGGGTACCGCTGCTCTTGCCCCGCCCCGTTGGGGGATTTTGGCCTTCGGCTCCTTCCTTGACTGACGATGACGGATGACGTGTGACTCGATTTTGCATTTTGGCCCCGAGCTTCAAGCTTGCCGCTGCCGTCGGAACAAGCCGAGCATGAAATTAGCCCGAGTTTACAGGTCGTAGATTTTTTAACGCGTGTATGAACGCGGTGGCTAGATTTTTGCCCGTCGGCGGTTGGCGTCAGGTTTACCGCCCCGTCGTCGGTTGGTCACTCGTTCAGAAATCTAACGCCTCGCCAGCGTAAATGGCGGTTGGCGGTTGGTCGGAAAATAAGGCGCCCCGCCGACGGTCGACTCAAAAACCCAATTTGCACCCCTGATACGACATCACATGATCAATTGATCATCATTACGACATCACATGACCATCATTCGATCATCATGATGATCGATGATGTCAAAGATTGAGATACGACTTGAGACCATACGATAGAGAGAGACAAAGACATACTGTAGAGATAGAAGATAGTTCAAGTCTATTCGGTTCTGGTCGAGTGACCAGCGACCAGACACGAGACCGTCGAGTGACTGCCCCAACGCAACCTCCAGCCCCAACAGCAAGTCAACGGTGAAGGCAAGCCCCACCCCATGCCATGTTGATGTTGCCATCGTATGACCCCATCTACAGCGATCGCAGGAACGTTCCAACGTTACGTAATAAAGCTTTTATAGCTTGAAGCTACAAGTATTATGGTTTTATGTGTCACAGTATCGGTACCGATCGCGATACCGGTAGCTGTGACACAAGTGACACCTCTATTGCTTGTCACGACAGACGTAGAGGTCGGAATGAGAGCGCTGAAACAACGTAATTGATGTATATATATTTCTTCCGAACCTCTTCCCTTGCGTATTTTGCATGTTTCTGGCTCATCTGAGAATGGAGGTGTCCTTTAGCTTAGCTGTAATCTATTCAGGCGTGCGTTCTCCAGAATCACCCTTAGAACATAGCACGCAAAATACCGCGGGATATACATACTGTGCTCACGTTTTGTTAAGCTAGAAACGTCTGCCCGATGCGTCCTAGCTTTGCCAAAAAGCGAAGTGGCATCGGCAAGGAGCTCACAACTGACCTCGTCGAAAGCTCACAAGTCGACTCGGTCTACCTATGCGCGTCATCTTCCAGTTGGACTCTTGGCTCTCTATTCGGACGAAGGAAGTTCACTTTTTTTGCGGTCACGATCCTTCTTGTACAAGCTTTTTGGCTCTCAAGACGTGTTACCGCTCAGGTAGCGCAAAGCTTGTCACTTGCTGGTCGATATTTCTGTTCGAATGTTGGCTTTGCGGCGTGAAACTGTTTTATCACCCGCTTGCTTTCAAAGTACATTGCGATCAGTCGGTCCGACGACATGCCATGTTTTTGAAAACGCTTTTCCGAGGGAAACAAATGTTGGAACGGTGCGATCGGCTTCGTTGCAGCAGTGTTGATTCATGTTAGGCTGTGAACAAGCATGCTGAAAGCAAATTTGTGGACACAAGTTGCTCGACTCTCGCTGTGTATTCTGCGTTTTCAGACTTGCCCACTTCTGCATCTTCCCATCAATGTCGCAACCGCTTTTCCGTGGACTGGCAGCTCATATTGATACAAGTCCTATGGATATATTGTTATTGATATATGGATATATATTGGTGTGGTCTATGTAGCAGGAAAATCAAGCTTTGAGTAACTCGACCACGGAACAGTATGAAGAAGGCGCAGGTCTCGATACATTTAAGTTCGTGAAACGGCAACGCTAATTGCCCTTGTTATGAAGGAAACAATTTCGTCCGGTTATGTGCGCGCGTTTTGATCAGTTTGAAATGTGTGGCAGCACTGGATAACCCCGCCACAGAGTTGTCATCCACGCCGAAGAAGCGTCGGCGTCGTTCTGGAAAATCAACCAAGCAAAGTGCCACATCCGAGAGCAGTCCCAGTCCACCTCCTGAGGACTCTGATGCGACAAGCCGTCAAAAAGCATGGAATCGTGTGAAAAATAAACTCGAAATGCAGTCGACGAAGACGGTGTCTATCCCTCTCTCTTAGCCAAAGCCGTGCCCGTTTGCCTCCTTCTTCCTACCGTGGCCTTCACCTCCAGCCTTCTGTTGACTTCCACGTCTAACGCAAGTGTTTCACTCACACGCAGGCGACTGTAAACCTCTTCCAATCATCTTTCGAAGGACTCACGTCCGCAAAAATAAAAAGCACAGCTGCGGTAAGTGCTATGCGTGTACCTATGCGCGGTACCTATGCGCGGGGGCCATTTTCTTGTTTTCCGGGAATCAGCGAAGCAGGCTTGTCGTTGGTGAGAGGAGACTTTTCCACGTTTTCCCGGAAGCGCCAAGACAGTCTCATTGGTGATGAGTACAATTAGTTTCCATGTTCTTCGTGTGTACGAATACGATGACACTTGTTGCGTCTACCAGCAGTTTTGCCAGATCGTGGGCGCCAGCTGAACCGACAGATTATGTCCATGTTGCCGTGTGTCTTAGGATGGTCCTGTTGAGCCCTCGTGCAAGGTTTCGAGAAAGTAAGCGCACTTTCACTGACATGCATCGCCATCCTGCAGGAGGATGCAATGCTAAAGAAAAGTTTTCATCGGGAGCGTACAAGTCAAATAATGCAAAGAAGGGACCCCGAGAGACAGGAAAATATCTATCAGCTCTATAAAAGCGCGGACGCACAGGTTAGTTGTCCTGCTTCATATAGACAAGCCCGCATAGCTTCCTCACAAGGCTTTGCCGTGTTTTCAATTCCAATCGCAACAAGCTGGGACTCCTCCCCCTCTTGAGGCTTCGCTTTGATTCCATCCTCAACAGTACGGGGGCAATCTCTTCGATGTCGCGAGGCCTGCATGCAACTACAGGTTGCTGCTGCCGTAACCTGAGCCAGCAGCACGTTGGATCTCTTTCTCGTGGCTTCTTCTTATGACTCGAGACTTCGCTATCATAAAATATCTGAAGGATCAATTCCCTGGGATTGAAAACCCTTCTTTAGCAAAGTGTCATGTGTTCAGGTACTCACTGGGGCGTGCAGCCTCACGAGTAGTTGGCCGGAGTTGCAGGCTGGGGGCAAGAACTTCCAAAAAGCAGTGAGAATGCAGGCCATGGACAGCCGGAAGCGCATCATGGATAAATTGGCAACCCACCTACACCGTTCCATTGTAAAAGACGAAGATGAGGCGTGCGTATCTGTTTCCTTGGCGAAATCTGCATAATTGTTTGTCTTTCCGCCAAGCTTTTCGATAGCGTTAATTTTGCCATCGCACGTAAAAACTCTCGGTGGTAAGCTTTGTTCTGATGCGAGAAGTGGACCTGAGAAGATAGCGGTTTGCTGAACGCTCCTCCTTCTGGCCCGAATCGTGTAGTTGCTGCGGCCTCGTCCAATTGTTGAAGTTAATTCTGTCCATGAGTACGTAGGTGGTCACTTTTGTGACACAACTGTGCACTTGCAGGACCCAAGAGGCAAAGGACTCGGCCAATAACTTCCTCGATCATTGGGACCGTAAGACAGCCTTGGAGGAATCAATGCAGTAAGTGCGAGGACTTTGCATCTTCTGAGCTGAACCGTTTATGCCGCAAAGCTCAGGCTTAGAACGATGAACCAACAGTGTGAATACTTGAAGTTGTGCCCCACAAGGATCCATATAGGATGGTGTCAGTCGGTGCCCCCTACAAAGTTTTGTGAAGCTTGCACTTACATACTTGTTGGCTTTCATAATGGAGGTGCAAGCGTAAAATCTGCCTGGAGTTCACCAGCTTCAGGCTTGTTGAGGCTGGAGGGCATGTCTATGGGGGAGGTAAATTACCGCATTGGCATACCTGAGGTGTGGGAGGCAGCAACCGGAGGAGCTGGACAGGCCCGTGATGAAGGGCGTGTATGAGAAAGGCCATCAGGAGGGACAGAACAACATAAGTGCACACTTGTAAGCAACCTGAAAACCTGGAGTCGATTCCATGCAGGCTGGATATGTACGACCCAAGGTCCAAGGCAGCATATGTGGACCTGGCGCCACCATCCCAGGACGGCACCGCACTTTCTGTGGATCAGTTCTGGGAGATGAAGGTAATAATCATCTCCACTTATTTTCCTTGTTCACCCTGTGCAATGTGTGTCAATTTGGATCAAGTTTTGTGCACTGCTGATGCAAGCCAGAAAATATGATGGAGTGTGGCTGCAGGAGAATGGTAAAAATGATGACTTGAGTTCGGATTCGGCATCATTTGCCGAAGACTGGTAGGTGAGATGGTATCGTTGCAGCGAAACAGGCAATTTGTGGTCACTTAGCTCAGTACCTTAAAAGTAATCTTATACGTAACTTTGCGCATTTGGCCTCTTTATGCCCAGCTGAAACCAAGATGTTCCAGGACGATACGATCGTAGGCAATCAATAACAGTTTTAGCATCCTCTTAGCACTGATGCTCATATAGACATTAGTAGTTGGATATCTATAGACTTAAACCACGTGTAAAGCACGTGCAGACTCACTGGAAATATTGGTTGCGCCATTCAAATCCTTGCACACACTCATAAGCTGTGAAATTTTCAATACAGACAGTCAAGGCATTTTTGAGGCGGGTGACACCTGAACTCAGTGCCAAAAGGAATACTGCATAGCAATCAGTAAATCAATAGATGCAGTCTAATACGTGAAACTCTACGTTGTAAACGTATTTTTAGTGCAATGTTCATTGCAACCGAATGTTGAGACTTGGTAGGGTGAGGTGGGCACTGCGCATTATTATAAATGACATGTCATTTATGCTACAGCGTGTATATTCCGCCACCTATTTTCAAACGTGCCAGGATGTGCCATTATCACAGTCTGTGCCGTATGGCTCAGCTCGATCGGTGCCAAATTTTGAAGCAAGTAGATTTCTGCAAGCTCCAATTTAGACACCGCGGTAACGGTGTGGCAGAGTGTCGGTATGCACATATTTTCCAGACAGTATACCTGCTGATCAAGTTTCTGCAAATTGTCGCAAACGCGTGCGCATGATGGTACGAATACTGTTGGGTCCGAGCAATCTTAACACTCGCGGATAACCATAAGTTCGTCATTAACATTCACTGGTGTCGGTAACTGTCCGAGCAATCTCAACATAGTACAAGATCGTAGAGCTACAATTTCTTTTTTTAATTCTGATATTCTGAGATCGAACACTAAGCTCTTTCATGCAAGCCCAGATTTCCAACATGAAAAAGGATAAAAACAGCAGTAAAATATATTCATAAAAGGTCGGTATAATAACCACAAAGTACGAATTATTGTACAAAAGCTGTGAGCAGAACTATCTTAGCACTCTAGCACTGGCACGCGAACAGCCACCTAGCACTCTTGTGAGGCAAAATAATAATGAGTCCACTAGCCTGACCTACAGTCAGAGCTTACTTATATCTCAATGCTCTGTCACATTTCCCAAAACTGTAACGGGTTCTAGCCCCTAAATCTTCATCTGGCCAATGGAAAGTCATTATTCCGTGCCAGCGCTAACAATGTTACCGTTCACCACATTTTGACTGACACGTCAGTGGCAGAGTAGTCACTGTCATCTTCATCTTATCATTTCTTGGTCACTCGATAATGACCATATCTTCTCTGGCAGGTCTGCACCTCTCGGGCAGTCATACTAGCGAAGCCTGTCATACTGTCACCTCTGTCACGCGTGTCACCAGCTGGACAAACCCGGCGCGGTACCATGAGAAGCCGGCGTTTGTTACAGCTGTCGCAAACGCGTGCACATGATGGTACGAATACTGTTGGGTCCGAGCAATCTTAACACTCGCGGATAACCATAAGTTCGTCATTAACATTCACTGGTGTCGGTAACTGTCCGAGCAATCTCAACATAGTACAAGATCGTAGAGCTACAATTTTTTTTTAATTCTGATATTCTGAGATCGAACACTAAGCTCTTTCATGCAAGCCCAGATTTCCAACATCCCCCATCTGTAGCTGCTGCGTGCAGTAGCACAGACTCAAATATGGGCTTGTTCAGCATACTGGGTCGTATCACCATCGGCCATGAACTTGCCCAAACTGAAAGTGAACATACCAATGCCTTCACCTTCTCCACCCTGTAACATCCTGGCTCTGACCAGAGGATTCTTGAACACCAAAACCCACATACATCTGCGGCCAATAGGTCCATGTTCCAGATGCCCAATCACATGCAAGCGTCCAGACTGACTCAATCGTCTGAAGTACGCAGCTCTGCTTTCGGTCATGTCTGTCAAATAGTAAGAAGGAACATGGACACATGCCACCACACGACTGGCCATAACTGCCAATGGAAACGCGATATCCAGCGCTGCAAACCAGGGCGAAGTCACCACGGCATCACAAACACCATACTTCTCCTTCCATACGCGATAGTTACCTGGCTGGAGTGCGTCATGCGCCTCAGACCAACCCAGCTGAGAATTCCAGTCATTATTCATAAATCTCAACTGCGGCCACTGCTCCACCATCACCTCACTGATGACCCCAGTGCCTGCTCATGGGTCCCACACGCCATCGATGGACTTCCAGTCCACCTCTGTCGCCAAGCGCCTCACCTCGGAGGGCACTGTGATGACCAGCTCAAGCCCCCACTGCAGCGCACTAGCTTCTCGCACCTGAGCCTTGGTCATATGCTGTGCCTGGGCACCACGACAGATGCTCGGAAATATGTTTTTGATTGAACGTGCACAGGTACACAATTCGGATTTTATAATATACTGGATCAGGGCCAGATTGAGGTACAAACGATAATTCGGTTCCGAGTTCTGAAGGCTAAACACTTCTCAAGTGCTCTACTTATTCACTCGTCACTCAGGTTGCAGGGTCAACCACTCGCGGCCGATGTCACACTTCGGCTCAACGTTCAATTCCCGATCCGATCTCATTTCTAATTCCGATTCGTCATTCTCGATTCAGATGCTATGTCGACAGACTGACACGATGACTGCCCCACAGTACTGTCATACTATTGTACTGTCATACTGTCATACTGTCATACTGTCATAGCCCTGGCATCTGATATTCGATTTCATTGTCTTGCTCCTCGTTATCCTTATCTGAGGTGGAGCTCGGTCAGGGGGTTCGCGTGGAGTTTCTACCGGCTTCGTGCTTTTGGCTTCAGGCCAGACAGGCATGTCGAAGTCGAGTCCATTTCCCTTCGCCCCTTCATAGAGCTTCGGGTTAACGAGAGCGATGGTCTCCTCCAGGTCTATGGCCTGCTCCGCCACAGAGAGGGTTTCCACTGCTGAAAGCCAAGAATCGACCGTCTGGGCCCATTGTGGATGAGGCGCGGGTGGTGAACTGATGAAGCACTCAGACTCCAGCGATGCCAAAGGGTCTTTCGGCAGGTCAGAGGTGGGATCGATCACTCCCGCTTCCTTCAACCCCTCTCGAACGTCCTTGTCCTTGAAGTCAGGTCTTCTGGACAAGGCGTCCGGTACCAGCAGTAGTGCCCCCTTGATGTACTCCATGCGCGGGACTCCCACCTCCATCAGATCCATGTACCAGCGTGCCTGTCTGCGGCTGAGCTCTCTCCCAGGTTCCATCAGCCATTCAAGGGGGCGGTGATCGCCCTGGATGCGGAAATTGGTGAAGATGAGGTAATGTCGCCAGGTGACGGTGGTACAGTGGTGCAGGGCGCCTAGTTCTCGCTCGCCAGTGTGGTAGTTCTGCTCAGCAGCTGAGAACTGGCGGCTCTCGTATGCTATCACGCGCAGACCGAGACCATCTCCGTTGTCTTGCATCAGCACTCCCCCAAGGGCGATGCCGCTGGCGTCCGTCTGTACCACAAAAGGTGCCGTGCCGTCTGCGGCACCCTTAATGTTGGGTAAAGCGAGAACTGGTGCTGAGGTGAGGGCCTTCTTCAGTTCCTCGAAGGCCCACTGCTGCATGGGACCCTACAAAATAAGGATTATTCCAAGGGCTTGGACCGTCGGCTTGGAACCCCATAGGACCCGGTAGGACAGGTATGGATAACGGGGTCATTTTGTAGCTACCCCCTACCAATTTTGTAGCTACTGTGACATTTTTGTAGGTGTCCCAGAACCGACCGGGAATTTCCCCCGGAAATTCTGGGACAATCTTTGTTTTTGTAGGTGTCCCAGAACCGACCGGGAATTTCCCCCGGAAATTCTGGGACAATCTTCGTTCCCATATAGTGGAAAGGGGAAAATCCCAGGAAATTCTCGGGGTCTTTCCCAGTGTTCCAGTGTGCGCAAGGTTGCATCTCCACGCAACCAAACAGTCATGGAGAGCAGCTGTAGCCCAATGTAAATCGGTGTCGAGGGCAGGACTCGAACTCGTTATATATGGTTTGTAAGCTGAACGCGTCACCAGTGTGCTATACCATCCCTTAAGAGGACATACACGAAAAAACTATATATAAGTGTATACAAATCGTCGACCAGAACATTCGTCTTGCATCTATATATCGACCGCTCGGAAGCAGATAGAGTAGATACAGATATCAAAATTATGAGAACACAGTTTTTATAATTTATATTTCTCGTCGACCATAACATTCAGTCTTACATCGACTGTATGGCGACCGTTCGACCGCCCGATCGAAATATCGACCGACTGGCTGACGGACTGTCCGTTCGATCTTTAGTCACAACTAGCAGACTCGATCGGATATATGTCACGCATCGCGTGCTTCAAGATCGTCTCACCAGTCACCTTTCCTACTTCAGATATTTCAGGAGTCACGCGGCCCCGACGAGCTCTGACGATCGCGCATCCACGATTGAGGAAATCTCATATTAGATCCCGATTTGCCACGCCTTCACCATTCTTCAAGCTCTCTTCATGCGCCGCCTGTTTCATGCCTGCTGTTTCAGCATTCTGCATTCTTGTTTGACTAACAACTTTTACACGCCACTTCGTTATCCTAGCGGATATCCTGAATCGGTCATGTTTTAACCTGTATGCGTGGAGCCTGGCGGGGGAGGGGGGCTTTCCTCGCTGCGTGCGATGTTTCACACTAGCCGTTGCTGGCCCGGTTCTTGTTTCCTACGTTGTAGGGATGCTCGGAGACCGTCGGGCTTCTTCGCAGCCTGACAGTATGGGTTCAATTCCCAACATCTCCTCCGGGCATCGTTATTTTTCGCAGGTTGCCACTATGTTGTGCATTTTCTGAAGCCGCCAGCAACCTGGCGGCATCTTTCCAGCTCTACTAAACTCGCCGAAGATAGGGGTGCTTGGAGACCGGCGGGCTTATTTACAGCCCGACGGTTTGGGTTCGAGTCCCAACATCTTTACTGACTAGCATATCGTTTTTTTGCAGGTTTCTTTTTTTACGCCGGGCTCCTTCTGATGCCGCCAGTAACGTTGCTGGTGGCATGCTGTAATTTCCAGTCTTGCAAAAATGATATTCGCTTGTTTATTTTAGAAATTCGCAGGCTTACTTCAGAAGTACTCAACCTATTTCCCTGTTTCCTGTTTCGCTGTTTTTTTAAACGTCTTCCGTGTAAACTCCCAATCGAGGGCGAAATGCCAACAGCAGTAGGTTTGTCCGTATTGGGTTCGATCCCCAACGTCCTGACTAAGTCGACGCTCGTGTGCTGCAGGAAACATGTTTGGAATTATTTTAGATCTGTGCTCTGTGCTCGTGTTTTCTTATCGCCCACGGGTCGTCAAACCCTTAGATTAGAAACTAGCAACCTAGTATGGGTGGTATTAATTTTGCTATTGTTTTTTAAGAGTCAAATTTGTGTTTGCTAATCTTTCGACCGATCTGAAATGCCTGCATGTTTGCCTCGTGCTAGTATGCATGATAGTTTGATAGCATTAATTTCTTGGCATCCTCCATACAACTGTCTAATATATTCGTATTACATGCCATCTGCGCGGTAGGCGGTACTGTTAGTTCAATAAAAATGTACTATGATTTATGTGCGGTGTCATTCGTTTGTGGTTCCAATAGCTCAAAAATTCGTTTTCGTGAATTTTGTAGCCAGCTACAAAATGGGCCAACCCGGCAGCTTTTGTAGCTATAGCTACAAAACGGGCCACCCCGGCAGCTTTTGTAGCTAAGCTACAAACCCGGGTAGCTACAAAAATGGTAGGGGGTAGCTACAAAAACGTCGTGTTACCACAGGTATGTGTTTGAGAGGCGTTGGCGTTAACACTGGGAATTCCAAGGGCTTGAGCAGCAAATGTCCCGGTCCAAGCCCCGTCCAAGCCGCGGTCCAAGGGCTTGGACCGGGACATTTGCTATCCAAGCCCTTGGAACCCCCTTGGAATTTGCATAAAATTCCAATCGGTTTCCAAGCCGTTGGACCGTCGGTTTGGAATACCGTAGGACCCGTCTGGACCGTCGGCTTGGAACCCCGTAGGACCTGTTATGATTGATGATTCCAATGGGGTTCCGGCGGCCTGGACGCGGCTTGGACCAAATAATAACGACATTCCAAACGGGTTCCAGCGGCTCGGCAACAGCTTGGAACGCATTAGGACCCGTTTGGACCGTCGGCTTGGAACCCCGTAGGACCTGTTATGATTGATGATTCCAATGGGGTTCCGGCGGCCTGGACGCGGCTTGGACCATATAATAACGACAATCCAAACGGGTTCCAGCGGCTTGGCCATAACTTGGAACGCGTTAGGACCCGTTTGGACCATCGGCTTGGAACCCGGTAGGACATATTATGATTAATGATTCCAAAGGGGTTCCGGCGGCCTGGACGCGGCTTGGACCATATAATGACGACATTCCAAACGGGTTCCAACCGTTTAGACTGCATTAGGAACCGTTTGGACGTCGGCTTGGAACTCAATGGGACCTTTTATAGTGGTTATTTACAAAAAATGTTCCAGTCACCCGGAACTTATCAAAAACATCGGGGCCAAACATATGTCCACTTTTCAAAAAAACATAAAATTTTCCGAAATTTTGTTTTTTGGGCTTTTTACACAAAAAACAGCCAAGTGTTAAGCTTTGAAATAAGAGGCTTCACTTTGGAATTCCAGGGGCATGGAATTTCTCAAGTGGGAGCAAATGTCCAGTTCCAATGGACTTCCAAGGGCTTGGATAAACCCCCAGAAGTGGACCTAGTCGATTTTTACCAAAAAAGTTCCATGCCATTGGTTTGAGTGGGCCAACCCGTTGGAATATTGGTCCTTAGGTGATTTTTGCAATCCTCAAAACGTTCTAAATAACTTTGTGCGATTCCAATGCTTCACTTTGGAATTCCAGAGGCATGGAATTTTTCAAGTGGGAGCAAATGTCCCATTCCAATGGACTTCCAAGCCTCTGGATTAATCCCCAGAAGTGGACCTAGTCGATTTTTAAGATGGCTTTTCCAAACCGATGGACACCGTAATCCCTGGTCTGTCCGGGCGCCCGGATTGTGCCTAAAAACGTAGAAACCCTGATGTAAAGGTGACAAACCGGACTTTTGCCGAATGTTGAAGATATTTAATTCCGACCGCCCGGAACCACGTTCCCACGCGCCGGACCATAGGTCCGGGCGCCCGGAATGCATCTGAAAACCTTACAAGTCCGGTCAGACAAGTCACACTTCTTACATGGATTCGCAGGAATAATGGCTAGGCAAAGGCGTGGACTAGCTCGAAACGAGAACGCGGAAGGCACTCCATGCCCATGCGATCAATGCAGACTCCGATTTTGCTACTCCAAAAAACAGATTAGGCGGCATTTGATCCTACATCCGCCCGTCGCACGCCTCTCCAATGACCGAGATCATGAAGAAACCGACTCTCTTGACGGTGCCGAAAGTGTGAATGATGACGGTGAGACGGATCCACCATCAGAGACGGACGAAGAGGAAGAACACGAGGATGACACATATCTTCATGACCATGCCGAACGGATCGCTCCGGAAGATCCGTGAAAACTTCTTCAGCCCGATTGAGTATGCATCGTCCGACTCGGTGAGTTCTAAATCCCGTCCAAGCCGTTGGAACCATTGTTTAACAATATCCAAGCCCCGTCCAAGCCTTTGGAACAACCTTGGATTCCCCAACGAAGAAGAGTCCAAGCATCGTCCAAGCCTTTGGAACACCTTTAGAGCCATCACTGTAAGCCAGATTCTTACATCGCATCTTATTAGTTCAGGATTGTTGGGTTGATGGGAGTGGATGCCCGCCGTATTCTAGGAGGAGGAAAGTGACCCTTGCGACTTCCATACACACCGTACCTCGGTGACGCCACGGGTCCGGGGGCGCGTAGGGAGTGCTAACAGCCCTCTTAACACGCAACTCCCGACCCATCGGCATGATGCCACCACCCGTCACGGGTCCGGGGGCGCGTAGAGAGTGCTAACAGCCCTCTTAACACGCAACTCCCGACCCATGGGCATCCACAACAACCCACCACAAAACACACCTCGGGTTACAGGCGCGTGCTCCGGGAGCTGTCCCCACATATTGAACATCCCAACCTTCTACACCCGGGCGCCTGCCCACCATGCACACCGTCACCCACAATACGGTACCGCCCACTATCACATGCAGCCCCTAAGGATCAGGCGCGTGTCCGGGAAGCTGTCCCCACATCGCAGCCGTCACCAACAGCCTGCGCACTAACCCTTGCGACTTCCATACACACCGTACCTCGGTGACTCCACGGGTCCGGGGGCGCGTAGGGAGTGCTAACAGCCCTCTTAACACGCAACTCCCGACCCATCGGCTTGATGCCACCACCCGTCGCGGGATCTGGGGGCGCGTAGAGAGTGCTAACAGCCCTCTTAACACGCAACTCCCGACCCATGGGCATCCACAACAACCCACCACAAAACACACCTCGGGTTACAGGCGCGTGCTCCGGGAGCTGTCCCCACATATTGAACATCCCAACCTTCTACAACCGGGCGCCTGCCCACCATGCACACCGTCGCCCATAATACGGTACCGCCCACTATCGCATGCAGCCCCTAAGGATCAGGCGCGTGTCCGGGGAGCTGTCCCCACATCGCAGCCGTCACCAACAGCCTGCGCACTAACCCATGCGACTTCCATACACACCGTACCTCGGTGACGCCACGGGTCCGGGCGCGCGTAGGGAGTGCTAACAGCCCTCTTAACACGCAACTCCCGACCCATCGGCTTGATGCCACCACCCGTCGCGGGTCTGGGGGCGCGTAGGGAGTGCTAACAGCCCTCTTAACACGCAACTCCCGACCCATGGGCATCCACAACAACCCGCCACAAACCATACCTCGGGTTACAGGCGCGTGCTCGGGGAGCTGTTTCCACATCTTGAACATCCCAAGCAACCTTCTACAACCGGGCGCCTGCCCACCATGCACACCGTCGCCCAGAATACGGTACCGCCCAACATCACATGCAGCCCCTAAGGATCAGGCGCGTGTCCGGGGAGCTGTCCCCACATCGCAGCCGTCACCAACAGCCTGCGCACTAACCCATGCGACTTCCATACACACCGTACCTCGGTGACGCCACGGGTCCGGGGGCGCGTAGGGAGTGCTAACAGCCCTCTTAACACGCAACTCCCGACCCATCGGCTTGATGCCACCACCCGTCGCGGGATCTGGGGGCGCGTAGAGAGTGCTAACAGCCCTCTTCACACGCAACTCCCGACCCATGGGCATCCACAACAACCCACCACAAAACACACCTCGGGTTACAGGCGCGTGCGCGGGGAGCTGTCCCCACATATTGAACATCCCAACCTTCTACAACCGGGCGCCTGCCCACCATGCACACCGTCGCCCACAATACGGTACCGCCCACTATCACATGCAACCCCTAGGATCAGGCGCGTGTCCGGGGAGCTGCCCCCACATCGCAGCCGTCACCAACAGCCTGCGCACTAACCCATGCGACTTCCATACACACCGTACCTCGGTGACGCCACGGGTCCGGGGGCGCGTAGGGAGTGCTAACAGCCCTCTTAACACGCAACGCCCGACCCATCGGCTTGATGCCACCACCCGTCGCGGGATCCGGGGGCGCGTAGAGAGTGCTAATAGCCCTCTTAACACGCAACGCCTGACCCATCGGCTTGATGCCACCACCCGTCGCGGGATCTGGGGGCGCGTAGAGAGTGCTAACAGCCCTCTTAACACGCAACTCCCGACCCATGGGCATCCACAACAACCCACCACAAAACACACCTCGCGTTACAGGCGCGTGCTTGGGGAGCTGTCCCCACATATTGGACATCCCAAGTAACCTTCTACAACCGGGCGCCTGCCCACCGTGCACACCGTCGCCCACAATACGGTACCGCCCACTATCACATGCAGCCCCTAAGGATCAGGCGCGTGTCCGGGGAGTTGTCCCCACATCGCAGCCGGCACCAACAGCCTGCGCACTAACCCTTGCGACTTCCATACGCACCGTACCTCGGTGACGCCACGGGTCCGGGGCGCGTAGGGAGTGCTAACAGCCCTCTTAACACGCAACTCCCGACCCATCGGCTTGATGCCACCACCCGTCGCGGGTCTTGGGGGCGCGTACAGAGTGCTAACAGCCCTCTTAACACGCAACTCCCGACCCATGGGCATCCACGACAACCCACCACAAAACATACCTCGGGTTACAGGCGCGTGCCCGGGGAGCTGACCCCACATATTGAACATCCCAACCTTCTACAACCGGGCGCCTGCCCACCATGATGCACACCGTCGCCCATAATACGGTACCGCCCACTATCACATGGAGCCCCTAAGGATCAGGCGCGTGTCCGGGGAGCTGTCCCCACATCGCAGCCGTCACCAACCGCCTGCGCACTAACCCATGCGACTACCTTACACACCGCAACCCACACTGTTTGTACCTCGGTGACGCCACGGGTCCGGGGGCGCGTAGGGAGTGCTAACAGCCCTCTTAACACGCAACTCCCGACCCATCGGCTTGATGCCACCACCCGTCGCGGGTCTGGGGGCGCGTAGAGAGTGCCAACAGCCCTCTTAACACGCAACTCCCGACCCATGGGCATCCACAACAACCCACCACAAAACATACCTCGGGTTACAGGCGCGTGCCCGGGGAGCTGTCCCCACATATTGAACATCCCAACCTTCTACAACCGGGCGCCTTCCCACCATGATGCACACCGTCGCCCATACCGTACCGCCCACCATCACATGGAGCCCCTAAGGATCAGGCGCGTGTCCAGGGAGCTATCCCCACATCGCAGCCGTCACCGACAGACTGCGCACTTCCCATGCGACTACCATACACACCGCAACCCACACCGTACATCGGTGACGCCACGGGTCCGGGGGCGCGTAGGGAGTGCTAACAGCCCTCTTAACACGCAACTCCCGACCCATCGGCTTGATGCCACCACCCGTCGCGGGTCTGGGGGCGCGTAGAGAGTGCTAACAGCCCTCTTAACACGCAACTCCTGACCCATGGGCATCCACAACAACCCACTACAAAACATACCTCGGGTTACATGCGCGTGCTCGGGGAGCTGTCCCCACATATGGAACATCCCAACATTCTACAACCGGGCGCCGTCCCACCATGCACACCGTCGCCCATAATATGGTACCGCCCACTATCACATGGAGCCCCTAAGGATCAGGCGCGTGTCCAGGGAGCTGTCCCCACATCGCAGCCGTCACCAACAGCCTGCGCACTAACCCTTGCGACTTCCATACGCACCGTACCTCGGTGACGCCACGGGTCCGGGGCGCGTAGGGAGTGCTAACAGCCCTCTTAACACGCAACTCCCGACCCATCGGCTTGATGCCACCACCCGTCGCGGGTCTTGGGGGCGCGTACAGAGTGCTAACAGCCCTCTTAACACGCAACTCCCGACCCATGGGCATCCACGACAACCCACCACAAAACATACCTCGGGTTACAGGCGCGTGCCCGGGGAGCTGACCCCACATATTGAACATCCCAACCTTCTACAACCGGGCGCCTGCCCACCATGATGCACACCGTCGCCCATAATACGGTACCGCCCACTATCACATGGAGCCCCTAAGGATCAGGCGCGTGTCCAGGGAGCTGTCCCCACATCGCAGCCGTCACCGACAGATTGCGCACTTCCCATGCGACTATCCCATACACACCGCAACCCACACCGTACCTCGGTGACGCCACGGGTCCGGGGGCGCGTAGGGAGTGCTAACAGCCCTCTTAACACGCGACTTTCGACCCATCGGCATGATGCCACCACCCGTCGCGGGTCCGGGGGCGCGTAGAGAGTGCTAACATCCCTCTTAACACGCAACTCCCGACCCATGGGCATCCACAACAACTCACCACAAAACATACCTCGGGTTACACGCGCGTGCCCGGGGAGCTGTCCCCACACATTGAACATCCCAACCTTCTACAACCGGGCGCCTTCCCACCATGCACACCGTCGCCCATACGGTACCGCCCACCATCACATGGAGCCCCTAAGGATCAGGCGCGTGTCCAGGGAGCTGTCCCCACATCGCAGCCGTCACCAACAGACTGCGCACTTCCCATGAGACTACCATACTCACCGCAACTCACACCGTACCTCGGTGACGCCACGGGTCCGGGGGCGCGTAGGGAGTGCTAACAGCCCTCTTAACACGCGACTCCCGCCCCATCGGCATGATGCCACCACCCGTCGCGGGTCCGGGGGCGCGTAGAGAGTGCTAACAGCCCTCTTAACACGCAACTCCCGACCCATGGGTATCCACGACAACCCACCACAAAACATACCTCGGGTTACAAGCGCGTGCCCGGGGAGCTGTCCCCACACATGGAACATCCCAACCTTCTACAACCGGGCGCCTGCCCACCATGCATACCGTCGCCCATAATACGGTACCGCCCACCATCACATGGAGCCCCTAAGGATCAGGCGCGTGTCCAGGGAGCTGTCCCCACATCGCAGCCGTCACCAACAGACTGCGCACTTCCCATGCGACTACCATACACACCGCAACCCACACCGTACCTCGGTGACGCCACGGGTCCGGGGGCGCGTAGGGAGTGCTAACAGCCCTCTTAACACGCGACTCCCGACCCATCGGCATGATGCCACCACCCGTCGCGGGTCCGGGGGCGCGTAGAGAGTGCTAACAGTCCTCTTAACACGCAACTCCCGACCCATGGGTATCCACGACAACCCACCACAAAACATACCTCGGGTTACAAGCGCGTGCCCGGGGAGCTGTCCCCACACATTGAACATCCCAACCTTCTACAACCGGGCGCCTTCCCACCATGCACACCGTCGCCCATACGGTACCGCCCACCATCACATGGAGCCCCTAAGGATCAGGCGCGTGTCCAGGGAGCTGTCCCCACATCGCAGCCGTCACCAACAGACTGCGCACTTCCCATGCGACTACCATACACACCGCAACCCACACCGTACCTCGGTGACGCCACGGGTCCGGGGGCGCGTAGGGAGTGCTAACAGCCCTCTTAACACGCGACTCCCGACCCATCGGCATGATGCCACCACCCGTCGCGGGTCCGGGGGCGCGTAGAGAGTGCTAACAGCCCTCTTAACACGCAACTCCCGACCCATGGGTATCCACGACAACCCACCACAAAACATACCTCGGGTTACAAGCGCGTGCCCGGGGAGCTGTCCCCACATATGGAACATCCCAACCTTCTACAACCGGGCGCCTGCCCATCATGCATACCGTCGCCCATAATACGGTACCGCCCACTATCACATGGAGCCCCTAAGGATCAGGCGCGTGTCCAGGGAGCTGTCCCCACATCGCAGCCGTCACCAACAGACTGCGCACTTCCCATGCGACTACCATACACACCGCAACCCACACCGTACCTCGGTGGCGCCACGGGTCCGGGGGCGCGTAGGG
>LGRX02001247.1:0-15551 GCA_001247695.2 Cymbomonas tetramitiformis | reverse complement strand
TGCGGATTCCCTGCGGCCAATTCCCCCCCTTCGGCAAGGGGGAGGCAGCAAAACGGAAATTCTTCCCCTTCCCCTTAAAGGGGTGGGAAGACCGTCCAGGGTAGTAAACATCACGCGGCGGGCGGGTAGGGCGTAGGTCAGGGGCTCCCCTGGGGTCCAGACCGCCACGTTCACCGTGGCGGTGCCCTGCATCATTGTAGAAGGCGCTTGTTAGTTGCTTCGCTTTCCCTAGTGTGTTGTAGACCCGCTGAATCGCGAGTCCACAGCTCACCAGGGTCAGCTCTGCCTGTGTCTTGACCTTTTCAATCGCGTAGTCCTCGTGCACCTGTTTGTAGGTGACGGGACATGTACGACGAAGGAACAAACGTACCGCATCTTCCCTCGAGATGTCGAGGCTAGAGTGTTGCCCCAAGTCCGTCGCAGCGTTACTGACAGCGTCAGTGAAAGCTTTGATGAACTGTTTGGGGTTCACACCTGCCGGGACCTCTACTGTGGGGGTAAAGATGAAGTCAGTTTTGTCAAAATCCTCCAGGTCAGGCATCACGTCCCTGACTAAGGCAGTTAAAATAACCTTGCCGTCGTCAGGGAAGTAACGATGTGCTTCCCGAACTGAAGCGAGCGCTGGACCGCCACAGAGATACTCCAACAACTCCTTTAGGAGTTTGTTTGCGTTGGGCATCACTGTGGCGGTGACGTCGTCCAGCCGGAAAGCATGCGCGTAGAGGGGGTTAAACCTTGTGAGGCGCGAGGTAAGCTCCTCAACGAGGGAGTCAAGTAGTGAGCGAGCATTAGACTCGTCACCACAAAACCTCCACTCGTCGATGGCGTCCCCTTTGCCACACAGCTTAGATTTAATGCCCCTTACTAGCGCCTCAATCTTCTGGTGGTCATCAAGGAAAGCCGCTGATTCAGAATCAAACTTCTTTTCAGCCGCTGATTGTTGTGACGACGCTGCCACTGGTGTGGGCACCAGTTGATCAAATTGCAATTTTCTCTTAGATGCACCAGCTGGGTGCGCTCTCAATCTTGCTGGAGCCATCAGCTGATACGGTGTAGAGGCCATGCCGGAAATTTTACAGTCGCGGTGCTCGAGCGTTAGTCAAGAAAATCCAAGAAATCAAAATGTTCGGTAATCAAGGTTCTAAAAAATACACTGCAAAGTTCTCGCCAAGAGAAAACAAATTTACACTTGAGCAATCTATAGAAAATAAGGGCAGGGGCTTCAAATGCGGGGTCAAAGGTTCAAAATTTACAGCCGCGAAATAGGGTAAGGTAAGAGAGGGTGGCGATCGTGTTGTGAGGCTTGATGTCGACGCGCGTGCTGCTTCGGAGACTGCGGCTAGCTAGACCGGTCCATCTTAGTCCTAAGCAATTGTGCTCACGAACGGAAAATCTTCCTCTCTCTCACTCTACCCCTTTCGTGACTAGTGCGTTCTAGAACCTCATGCCCCGATCTTCAGCCCCGAGCCCCTATAAAGGCTTTAGCCAGCCATAATTGGCGGTTTTAACTAACCACCTTAGGCCGGTGGTGGGCGCAAACCTGTGAAAACAAACACACAGTGAAGCACTACAAGTCAGGTGCTACGCTCGCATATGTCAACCGTGAAACTGTGAAGCTATACACAAGATAATACGATGTGTTATAGCTTCCGCCGAAAGAATGTGATGACAACCCCTAAGGTGTCAGATGTGGAAATGACAGATGCTATGAACTGTCTGACTACCGAAGTCGATATCGGAGATGGCGCTGATGACAGTGAAGAAGTCATAGTAGTCGAGCCATATCGGTGATGACACAGATGACGATGACACTGTCGGCGTGCCAAATCCAGCATAATCCGCTTACAGTTGATACACCTATAAATCATCAGGAAGTGAATCAACTTCAATGGGTTTCAAATCAGTAAAACCCATATTTATGATCAACCACATATGTTGATCATCAGAGATATTCACTATTATGCCATGAAAATTGTCATGTGCAAAAGTGAAGTAACTTGCAGTAGTTCTGTATCTTGCAACTCACACACACACCGAGATATATTACTGAGGTGATATAATCAAATGGCCAAAAAAGGTACAAAATGGGTGAAAATCGTTGGCGATAAATTTCAAAACTGAAATTTCGACCCCATTTTATTTTAAATTATGATTTTATACCTATTGGGGTATCAGAAAAACATAATGACCATGGTCATATCTCGTGTAACACCCTAGATATTAGGTGTGTAATATATAGGGGTGTACATATTGGCTGTAACGAAATGCGTAAAAAGTTCACACGCATGATTTCAAGATGAAAAATTCGGGTTGATTTTTTCGCTGATCTGATTATTCAGCTATCAATGAATATCCCCAAAATATTACAGCACTTGTAACACCCTAAAATTTAAATGTGTGTGTCAGGGGTGTAACATACCTCCTGAAAACCACGTAACACACAGTGAAAAACTAAATGCAGTTTTGCTCAAATATCTTTGCAAAATGTTCATACTGCTTTAATTTAACATATTTTAGGGTTACTGATAGCAAGTAACACCCTACACACACTGTGGGAGATAGGGGTCACTGTAACGTTACATACCCTAAATGCCACCTATATGCCCAGTTGTTGTCTACAGCGATAGGCTGTCCTGGGGAATTCTCCGCCACTGGGGACTCCTCGCTGTGAGGAAGCCCCTTCCTGCTTGCTTCTGCGACTGACATCAGCAGTTCCATAGCCCTGCGATCCATGGCCAGGCCCAGAATGCTCGCCAATTCTACGTCGTTCAGGCCATCAGCCATGCGTAGCTCACTTGCGCTGTAGCCCATGGCTCGCGCCTTCTCGTCGAGGTTCACTTCTCGGGATTCTTCCTCGGTGTCCTCATTGGCAGTGCGCACCACGGTGCCCATTCTCGCTCTTCTGAATGCTCTTGACCCTTGCGTTGCCATGATGGTGGGCAGAGCTCTCAGCGGTTCTCCCACCACGTTCACCACATAGTGAGGCGCGCGGTCTGTTCTTATCACTGGTCTGGGCTGCCAGCCCTTGCATAAGATTGACGATACAACTCGCCCTTCTGGTCTCGCCACCTTGCTCATCACAGAGCGAAACTGGTGGATCTGGAACAGGTTACTCCAGTACGCCCGCAATCGATGTGCGTAGGCGCCTGCTTGTGCTGCATCGAAGGACACTGGTCGGCCAATGACGCTGGCAATGTACGGGAACACTTCGTCCCTGATCTTGGTCCCGGGTCTGTGCGACAACGGGGAAACGTTCTCCAGGATATAGCCTGGCATCTGGAAAATGGCGAGGCGATCCGGGATCGTTCTTTTCGTGATCCGGAACGGGATCGATCCCGGGAGGGAAGTTTCTTACGGGAACGATCCTGTAACGCTCCAGGTACGGGAACGATCTTGGAACGCTCCAGGTACGGGAACGATCCTGGAACGCTCCAGGTACGGGAACGATCCTGGAACGCTCCAGGTACGGGAACGATCTTGGAACGCTCCAGGTACAGGAACGATCCTGGAACGCTCCAAGTACTGGAACGATCCTGAATCGATGGGGGGACACTCATGATAAGTCCAAGGGTCGGTTCAAGCATTCAAGGCAAGTACCATGAACCGCACATTAAAAAAAGGTAGATGTTGCTCCAGCAGCCCCAAAGGGCATCGAGGTGTATTGATACAACTGGTTCTTCCACCAGAACGCCGTCTTGCTCCTGTCCTCTTCCGTGGCCATAGGAATCTGGTGGAAGGCTTTGGTGGCATCCAGCGTAGTCTTGAACTTGGCCTTCGCAACCTTCTGATAAAGCTCCTCTGGCCGATGTGGCAGAGTGTTGTCCTTGAGAGAGTGTCGGTTGACGCCCCTGAGATCCACGCAGAAGCGCGTCTGGGTCCACATGCCAGTCTCATGATCCTTCTTGCCAGCCACGACGACGTTGCTCGCATGTCTGCAATGCTTGGCTGCAGGCTCTATGAAGCCATACTCCAGCAATTCCTTGCAGTGGATGTCAATGATCTCCTGTTCGCCCGGGCTGTACTTCCTGGGTCTCTGGTAAGCAGCCTTGGACTCGTCTATGAAAGGGATGGAGAACGTGTTATGCTCTGCCTTGCCCTTGTAACCTGTCAGGTCGTGAGGGCTGTTGGCGAAAGTGTTCTTGCATCTGCGAAGAACAGCTCGCATTTCCTCCCGCCAGTGCTCCTTCTTGAAGTCAGGATGTCCTCCAAACGTGGCATTGAGCTCCGTGTCGAGCCACGCTGCCTCGTCCTTGGTCACAGTCGTGTCACCCAGAGGCTGAAGCTCGTCCAGCACGGTGTACGGCAAGACCTCATCCTGCTCCGCGACGTTGGCCTCCCAGCCCGGCTCCCATTGCCTCGACGACTGCTGAGCCTCCCAAGAAGTGCAGGGCGACGCACCCCAGGCACTCTGTGTGGGTGGCATGGCACCATGCGCAGGCACACTCTCTGTCAGCTTGCCAGCGACCCACAAGATTCCGCACAAAAGCAGAAAAAATCGCAAAATTCTGTTGAACCGCACTGCGGCTACCGGCGGGTTCGAAGCGAAGAAGCACGCCATTACTCTCCACCCCCCGTGCGTTAAGCAAGAACTCCCACCAGCAGCAGTAAAGACCACCAGTGCAAGGACAAGCGCCAGGTAGGCGGCTTGCGCGACGCGATGTAGCTGAAGATTGCGCCGAAGCTGCGCCCAGCGCGCCGCAAAGCGAGGTTTATCCAACCTGGCCGGCAAAGCGGGCAGGTGCACACGGCCCAGCAAGAAAACTTGGGACCAGCACAAGGATGGAACAGTCCACCCCTGACCACCTCGGCCGTCATGCACGCCCAGAGGGATGTCCACGGCATGCGAAGTGTGGTGCGCCATGTCCTCGGCATGAATACCAGCGCAGACCCAGAGCCAGGCGAGGATCACGAGGAGGATGGCCTCAGCGCACCGCGACCAACACGCCAGGGAAATGACCACCCCCCTGAGGGGCACCACTGTCCAATCTTTCGCATGAACGCGGCGTACTCCAGCATAGACACCCGTAGTGCGTATGATAAGGAGCCCAGCGTACCAAACATAGGCGAGGGCCCACAGGACCCAAACGTCATAGTGCGCACGACGGGGATAACGTCGAGCAATTGACCACCATATCTGCAGCGAGTCCCAGAGCGAGGCTACGCAGCGCCACCACCAGACCTGAAAAGGGCACCACGACAGATGCCACGCCACTGCTTCCAACATCGCCCAAATGGCGACCATGGGCACGGGACCTCGTCCCAGCCACCACCAAACCACTGCACTGCCTGCAAGCGAGATACACGCCCGCAGGACACCCGGCCTTATGCGGACTGCCTGTGCCGGCAGCCCACGGCCACAGCGTCGGTCGCTCAGCAGGGCCGCCCTCCCGCTGCGCCCGGGAAGCCCTGATGAAAACGCGCTCGTCGTCGTTGCGTGTCGCGTCGTCGTTGCGTGTGGTCCTCAAATGTCTCCGTCATGTCATGTCATGTCATATGTTATAATGACATACAGTCGTCGAGTATTGTCAGTACGGTCGACTATGACATGTACAGTCATAATATCTGTCATCCACTCACCACGAGTGACATCTGTCATCGAGAGGCCAAGTACGACATCTCGATGGCGAAGCAAGACAAGTTCTTGAAGAACAAACTGTTCTGAGAGGACGCGTCTTCGCTTCAAGCATGAACTGAACATCATGCGAGTATCAACAGGCTAATTCGACCAGCCGATACTGTTAGTTCACCCAATGCCCTCGGGTTCACAACCCGATGGTGGTAACGCTTATGAAGCGTGAGGGCATTGGTATATGAGGAGCATTGCGCTCAAGCAGATACTTCTGGACACCAGAGATTGCACTCATACCCCACCAAATATTGTTGCGCGTTGCTACAGTTCAATAGCGGCCGCATAGTCTGAAAGGTTGTATATCAACCTTGACAGTGGTTATTCTCCGTCCACGCGACGAACGAGGACATACGAGTGTGTGCAGCAATAGATATATTGTATATAGATTGTATATTGTGTGTGTGACAGGTATCGCGCATACATACCGGCGACAGGGCTCGCACATATACGAATATATCGAATATCTACAAGTGAATAACAGCATTCGCTGCAATATCGTCAGCAAACGGAGTGCGCGAGAAATCATCATCGCGAACGCATTCGCAGCTGATATCATTCGCAGTAACATCGTCAGCAAATAATCAGCGACAAGGTGTGCGCACTGCGTACGGATCGCACATACATGCTGTCAGCATTTCGCAGGGTTGGTACGATATGCGACATACGGACGCGCGAACGAAAAATCATCATCAGTATGTATGATTCGTATCAACTGCGGCAGAACGCACGGAGTTTCGTTATACGCGCGATGGCATTCGTACCATGCGACATACACCGGCGACAGCGATGTTCGCTATCCGCACTAATCGTTCAGTGCAGCGCATGCATATGATTCGTTATTTACAGATGATTTACACGAATCGCTCATCGACGCGCACGTACGATGATTAGCTCGTCTGGCGATGCGCACCTGCTATGATTTCATCTTGTGCAGGGGACGCGCGATTGAGGGCGCATGATCCGTGATGCATCTACATGCAGCGCGTCATACAGTATGTGTTGCGCGCGCACATAGCATGCAATCATAATGTTCGTTCAAATACTCGCAGATGAACATACAATATTTGCAGTCGGACGTACAATTTCATCAGATGAACATTGATGCTGCGCAGTCATATGTGTATTATACCAATCAGCAGTATACACACATATGCTGTATAATAATAGTGTGCACTGGCATCATCATTTCACACACTTACATGGTATACATCATGCAACACAATTCCACTATAATACATGCTGACAGTAAGTGATAAGTTAATACACTTATATCACTAACCACAAGTCATCATTATTATCACACACTATTTATTATCACACTTGCCATTATACTGTAACTGTGCACCATTCATACTGTTATAATAATCAGTCTGGTCACAAATGCTTGGCATACATGCACAAATATGCATATCCAACTTGATCACGATAACAGTTGGCATACATATGCATATATTGACAGTGTATCATGGAAGTATTGCAAGATTAACTCCTATACTGGCTTTTACTCCGTTTTCACAGTAAGATTAATGTCGATTTACCCCCAATAACCGCCGGTTTGGACCCCTTAGACACCCCTACGCAGGGCATTCGACAGCTTAAATTGTGCTTGACGATGTCATGAATAATTTGGGTTCCACCACATTCCCATATGTCTGAATATACACACTTCAAAAGTTGAAACCTAGGCATGCATGTGTGGAAGTACTAAATGTCATGCCAGCATAGGAGTTAAAAAGTAAGGACTTATCTTGAAATCACCATGTAGTTCCGTTGATCGATTTGGTGACTGTCTGTCCGTGCCTAACCGACCATAGGTTTGTACCCTATGGAACCGGGGGTTGATCAAGCAATACAACTGTGTTACACTGTAAATATGCACATCTTACACACATACTAGATGTTGCATCAATATACCATATAGCATACCTGTTGTGCAAGTATAGACTATAAATGAATCCACTTGGTATAAGGTGCCAATCTTGATCATAAAGACAGTAGTTAGCTCAGTTATCCTGACGTAGGATTTGGGATGGATAACTGTTCTACTGTTGATCAAAGATGGAATACTCACCGGAGCCATTTGTGAAATATATCAATCAACTCGTCATTCATCATGATGAGATATGCAGGATTACAACTTACTAACCAAATTGATATGCATCATACTAGCCACATGCTGTCCAGTGATATACAGATCATCTTGTATGATAAATCACTATCAATTTGCTTAAGTGTACCAAATCAGCAAGTACCTGCATAATGCATAATCACTGACACTATATTGACATTCACTGATTCAGTAAGTGAAATGATCAACTATAATATCAACCATGTGTATGATAATGTAGATACCATCCAACAAACACATGTGCGTGTTGGATGTCAGTGATGGCGATAGTTATGGTAAACAGGATAAAACCACATGTTGTAGGGCTGGATGGAGAATATCTCCAGACCCGAAGGCAGTATACGGTGTTCATAATGCAGCCGGTAACTGCTGAAAACTGTCCATACCTTTACTATCGCTGGAGCAACACCAACTTCTACATTGCATTCTGACAATTGATACAGTTCTGATCAGTTCAAATGCATGTAACTCTCTCAGATCAGTAATTATATTGACAACTGATAGAGGTTATTACAGACACTGCTCTGATTTATTAATCGAGCTTTGTTCTGATTTACTTGGAATCTGAAGATATCACTTTGATACTCTTTCAGTGCACCGCCATATGCCCAAGTAGATAATAGGTTACTGACAAGTTATCACTTAAGTGACTGCACTTAACTGTTGATACAACTATATATTCACATTAGGGTTTGGTCTATTCGTCATGGGTTTCAATCAGCAAAACCCAATGTACCAAATATTGACCATACATATATCTTCACAAACCAACATGAAAAATGTCAAATTCCATTTCATGTATTCAGGTGAGATATATAACAGAGGTGTAACAGCTGTATACATTGTAGTATACACCTAGTGCTCACACACACACTGACTTATAAGTCAAAAAGTGGTGAAAATGGGTAAAAATGAAATACGCAAGATTACAAAATGAAAATTCGGGTCCAATTTCTTTTGCTGATCCAATTTTTTACCTATCAACAAATATATGCAGAATATGTGAGCACTTGCAACACCCTGTAACACCCTAAAAATCACGTGTAAAAACTAGGGGTGTAACGTACCTCTCAAGTATCACGTGGTAAACAGTGACATATTAAATGCAGTTTCGCTTTAATCCTTCAGGAAATGATCATACTGCTTAAATTTGATATAATTAGGTGTTACTGATACCATGTAACACCCTAATATCACTGTAGGTGATGAGGGTCACAGTAACCCGAAACACCCTAAAATGCCACTATATAATAGTGAATCGCACTATATTTGGCATTTTGGTCATGCTGAAATCAGCACATTCATGACCAATATATCGGGCAACAACCCAATAACTGTAGGGCAACAACCCAATAACTGTACAGTTGCTTCCTATGAGAATTGCATGCTGCTTAATGAGGTAATAGGCACTTGACAACTGCCTATGGAATTCACACTTCCTTGAGGGGGGAAGAAGGTGGAACCATATATATACTTCACCTCATTATATCAATGTACAAATATAATACATGTACAATTTATTTATATATATATATCACACACACACACATCCATTTTGAAGGTTTTGTTGGTGTGGTGTTTTATTTTAGATGGCAGAAGAACCAGCAGTTATACCACCCATCGATATCGATCCTAATAACTGGTACTTTGACATTCTGGGTTCTTATGATCATTTAAGCAGATTCAAAATACCTTCATGGTTGAAAGGTTATGCTGACACATAGACCCGATATGATCAGATAGGATATTTCGATGCTATCAGCAGAATGAAGACAGACATGAGTCGGTTCAGGGATCCAGAGACTGAGCCTAAGGAACCAGATGAGGATTACACGGAGGATAATCCCCCGCCTGCATTTACAGATCCAGATGATGGTCAGGCCACCGCAGCAGTAGTTCCAGCCGCAATTGTCCCCAAGGTGAAAATGAATCCACCGAAGGAGTACAAAGACGGACCGGATGCGGAGGTTTGGATGGAGACAGTAGACAGATATTTTCAGTTTACATATCCAGGTGCACCAGATAAGGACCTCATCACAGTCTTCCTCACGTTCATACAGAATAATGACAGACACTACTTTCATGTCGTGGCTAAAACACCAGATGCCACGTATGAAGATGTCAGGAATACATTCCTCAGGCAGTTCGGAAATCCCCACAAGCGGTCAGTTGCCAAAAAGCATCTAATGGCACTGCAGCAGGGTAACCAGACTTTTGCAGATTACTTACGCACATTCACATCACTGGCTTCTCTAGCATCAGTTGATTTGGATGATGTCTTGATCAAGGACAGATTCGTCAGTAACATGGAATCAGACCTTCGGAAACAGTTTCATCTCAGATTTCTGACAGAGGATGAAAGGAATAACCTGTCGTGGGCACAAACCACACAGGTTCTGCTCGATTTGAATTATGTAGTTCATTCGAAGCAGGCAGAGACCCTTCACTATAGGGGACAGAAGGAACAGTCAGGAGGCCCAGTCAGAAAAGATAAGGACAAGGGCCGTGGCAATAAGCCATATGACAGATCCAACCAGAATCGAGGCAACCAGAATCAGAATGCCAACCAGAATTTCCAGAGGAATAAAGGAAAAGGCAAAGGAAAAGGCAAGGGAAAAGGAAAAGGAAAGGGATCAGCATCATCTCCTTCCCAGCCTTGTCAACGTTGTGGTCGTACAAATCACATCACAAAGGATTGCTTTTCCACCAAGACACCAGATGGGAAACCCATAAAAGGCAATCCTCCAGCTCAGAATCCATACAGAGGACAGCAGCAACAGAATAATCAGGGTGGCAAAAGTGAGTCTAACAAACTCTTAAAAACAGTCAACACCCTGGTTAAGGAGCTCAGAATCAGCAGAGCATCAATGCAGCAGTTGCAGCTCCAGCTCCAGCATCAGCTCCAGCTCCTCAGGGAAACTCTCCGGGTACCGGGCAGGTACCAGTGATGAGGGCACCCCGGGGATAAATCAGCCTGAAAATGCCACTGAAGCAAGTGGCCGGGTTGAGAGTATCTCAGAAGAAGTCCTTTCCAGTCTGACACTTCAGTTCCAGCAGATGGATACTCCCTCAGAACACATCGCACAGATGCAGTCACAGACAGCACAGCTGAAATCACAGACAGCACAGCTGAAATCACAGAAGAAGCTGTTGTTGTACAAAGGGAAAGTATATGGACAGAGTACTCACATTTTGGTAGATCCAGGAGCTACATCGTCATTTATCGACAGACAGTTCGCTTCTCAGCTCGGTATATCACCAACAGACTCATCGTCATTCTCAATGGGATTGGCTGGAGGAAGCCAATTATCCTGTACATCCTATCTTCCCAATGCTACATTCACGCTGGGTAAGTATAAGGATACAGAAGATCTCTATATTGTTGACATGAAACCCTTCACAGTCATCCTGGGACAGGATTGGTTGGAAAGAAGGAACCCACACATTGACTTCCAGTCCAAGAATATGACGATCACCCGGAAACACTCATCAGGTTCCAGTGTTCGTACAGTTCTGTCCAGAGTTGAACAGACTCTAGATTCAGATGACCTTCCTGAAATGGAATTGGTCAGTGCCACCACTATGAGGAAGCACCTACGACGTATACAATCCAGTGGGTCGGTAGAAGAAGCCGTAGCCTATCTCTTTTTTCTCTCGGAGGTCGATGGTGAATTGGTCATGGCAGCTGCAGACTCAGACACTACCATGGAAGACCCAGAGGTCACAGCAGCACGTGATCTAATCAGAGAAGACTTTTCAGATATTTTCCAGGAGGATCTTCCAGCTGGCCATAGGCCAGAACGGTTTGAAGGTGGATATCATCGCATCAACGTTGAACCTGGGCATAAGCCACCATCACAGCCAGTTCGTACTATTCCAGTGCCTATGATGATGGAGGAGCTCAACCGACAGATCATCAAATATGTCGAGCTGGGTATCCTTCGTCCATCATCATCACCATATGGGTGCCCAATCATTTTCGCTCCTAAGCCAGGGGGAAGTGGAGGATGTGCTGTGATTATCGAGCCCTTAATAACATCACCATAAAAGACACGTATCCATTGCCACCTCATGATACCCTTCTTGAACAGCTTAAGGGGGCACGATGGTTCAGCAGGTTTGATTTCAACCAGTTTTTTCATCAGATACCCATCCATCCAGACGACATCCATAAGACAGCAATACGTACTAGATATGGTTCATACGAGTGGACAGTGATGCCCTTCGGGTTAACTAACGCTCCTGCGACCGCTCTACGTGTTGGTAATCGAGCATTCTTTGACTTCATCGATCAGTTCTTGGTCATTTTCATGGATGACACCATAGTATACAGTCCAGATTTTGACAGCCACGTGAAGCGTTCTTACAGCGCTGCAGAGATCATCAGTTCTACATCAGGCCTTCTAAGGTTGAGTTGTTCGTCAGATCCATCGATTTTATCGGACACCACATCTCAGAGGCAGGCCTTTCAATCATCGAAGACAGAATCCGTGCAGTCATGGCTATCCTCCAGCCTCCAGTGTCATATGGTCCAACCGTTGGTAAACAGCCTCTACGCCGTATGGCTAAAGATGGCAAGTCATCTCTTCGGTCATTCTTGGGCATGGTCGGCCAGTTTAGGAGATTTATACCAAAGTTCTCCAAGATTGCCGAGCCGCTCAATCGTCTCCTTAAGGATAATGCAGAGTTTGTCTGGGAATCTGAGCAGCAGCAGGCATTTGATAATCTCAAAAGTGCCATCTGCCATGCTCCAGTACTACAACTTCCAGATCAGAAACTGCCATATATTATGGAAGTCGATGGATCAGGCACACACGTTGGCCAAGTAGTATTGCAGGATCAAGGAAAAGGTATGAAGCCATGTGGCTATCACAACGTCACTCTTTCTGATACACAGAGACGTTGGCCTATTCCTGAGATCGAGCTATTTGCCATTGTGGAGGGCTTCCGGTTCTTTCGCCACATCTTGCTGGGAGCTCCAGAGACTATTGTTCGCTCAGATCATCAGCCACTGGTTTATTTCCAGTCCAAATCCACACTAAGCCCCAAACAGGCGAGGTGGTTGGATGAGCTTTCCGAGTACAACTTTCGGATAGAGCACATTTCTGGCGAGAATAATAAGGTTGCAGATGCACTTACCCGTATTTCTACACTCTTTGAACTCATTGATTGTCTGCAACATATAGACGTCGGCGAGGCACATTCAACAGACATTCCGTCTACAGATTCTAAATTCATTGCTCTTATATCTGCATCATCAGGACATCAGCTCCACGACATTATTATATCACAGTATGATCGTGACACATTTGCACAAACTATATTATCTAAGCTGGCATCATCTACATCATCACAGTCAGTCAGCAATTTCGAGCTCATTCAGGGATTGATCTATCGCAAGACCATTTTTGGTAGACAGCTTTACATTCCACCTACTACCAAAGTTCCTGCAGATGACGGTGAGATCACACAACTTCGCCACATTCTACTTCATGAGTGCCACTCAGCCACTATTTCTGGCCATGTAGGCAAAAATCGCATGCTTCATTTTATTGCATAGCCGATATTACTGGCCAGCAATGACGAAGGCAGCCATTCAGTACATTCGGGAGTGCCCCGTATGCCAACGCCAGAAAACGAGGAGACACAAACCTTATGGTCAGTCACATATACGATATTGTGTGCTTAAGACAAAATGGCTTGATGTATCTCTTGACTGGATTACTGACCTGCCTATCACCACTAATGGGCACGACAGTATATTTGTGGTAATGTGCCAATTCACTCATCGCTGTCATCTCATTCCCTTCAACATGACCTGAACTGCTCAGCATACTGCTTCAATATATATGCAGCATATCTTCAAGCTCCTTGATATGAAAATACCAAAATTTATGCAAAATTATGCGATTTTTACAATATCACCATACTTAAAATTAAATTTTCGCGCCTGCGGCGGGCAATTTTGGAGACTGGCCGTATTGGCCGAAAGCGGGCCAATGGATTTGCTGATTGCCGCCCGTAAAGAAAAAAATAAGCAATACACACTGATTCGCAGTGTCTAAATAAAGAGTGCGTGGGTCTATTCCTGTTGGATATACCCCTAAGACCCGGGATATATTCACTCAGTGATAGTTTTCTCAGAATGTCATAAAGTTGTTAAGTTAACCCGTTATATGGGCATAAACAGTTAGGGTTCTGGTTCGGGTGACAGTCACAAACACTACTACGGGAAGAGTCACAAAAGTAAGCGGTGTGGCAATTCCAGCAAGTTATGATAAGCACTATTCCACAAATAAATGTTTATTGAAAATCGCATGCATTGTTTAGTACATCCAGTTTCTTTAAGTTCTAATAAAAATCTAAGAATATGTTATTTAAAATATAAAACTATTTAATATATATATGAATATGTTAATCCATATAAGAAATATGCCGATGGAAAAAGTCATCTCTATCTCTATGACGTGCCAATTGTTTTTTCCCTCAGGTGGGAAATCGCTCCCCATCAAGCGTGGACCACCTCACACCCGATTAATCTCACCCCCTCTTCCCCAACCATAGCTAACCCGACCTCAGAGTGTCAAAGGCATTCTCGCCTACCTCCCAAGCGGTCCACCCCCCTCCCCCCTCCCCCGATTCGATGGGATGCATGTCCACTTACCGACGTGTCCATCACATCATCGCCCCTCCCACGTGTGCACCTCCGTCACTGCCTAATAATTTACTATCTCGATTTGTGATAATTCTTTTCGGAATTTCTCCATCCCCACCCCTCATGAAGGCTGGTGCATGATCCAATGTACCTTTGTACTCCCCTTGTTCACTCACAACACCGTGGGGGGCAAGTGGGGGGCAAGTACGTGCCGCCCAAAGCCCGTACGCCCAGAAGTGTGTCTCACCCCCCAAATCTGGGGGGTAGCACGTCTTAGAGATATGGTGCAACCCCTACACCTCAAAACGTGCTTCACCCCCCTTCTCCACCCCTAACCTCAACTGAATTAGACTTGGAGAGATTGTATTTGCAAAATTCCGATCCATCTTTCTTCATCACCGAGGGGCTGCACCATATCTCTATGACGTGCCAATTGGTTTTTCCCTCAGGTGGGAAATCGCTCCCCATCAAGCGTGGACCACCTCACACCCGATTAATCTCACCCCCTCTTCCCCAACCATAGCTAACCCGACCTCAGAGTGTCAAAGGCATTCTCGCCTACCTCCCAAGCGGTCCACTCCCCTCCCCCCTCCCCCGATTCGATGGGATGCATGTCCACTTACCGACGTGTCCATCACATCATCGCCCCTCCCACGTGTGCACCTCCGCCACTGCCTAATAATTTACTGCACCTCCGCCACTGCCTAATAATTTACTATCTCGATTTGTGATAATTCTTTTCGGAATTTCTCCATCCCCACCCCTCATGAAGGCTGGTGCATGATCCAATGTACCTTTGCAATCCCCTTGTTCACTCACAACACCGTGGGGGGCAAGTACGTGCCGCCCAAAGCCCGTACGCCCGGAAGTGTGTCTCACCCCCCAAATCTGGGGGGTAGCACGTCTTAGAGATATGGTGCAACCCCTACACCTCAAAACTTGCTTCACCCCCCTTCTCCACCCCTAACCTCAACTGAATTAGACTTGGAGAGATTGTGTTTGCAAAATTCCGATCCATCTTTCTTCATCATCGAGGGGCTGCACCATATCTCTATGACGTGCCAATTGTTTTTTCCCTCAGGTGGGAAATCGCTCCCCATCAAGCGTGGACCACCTCACACCCGATTAATCTCACCCCT
>LGRX02001246.1:0-85232 GCA_001247695.2 Cymbomonas tetramitiformis | reverse complement strand
GAGTCCCTCTTCAGCATCCCACAGGGGTACGCCGCACACATGGTCTGGACCCACGGTGATGACATCCCCGCATGGACCGCTGCCGACGCCATTCAGTGAGAACGTGTCCCAGCCTGATCCCGCGGGAGCGGCTTCCGCCAGACCAGCGACTTACGCCCGGACGCCTTCTTCGACGGTGCTGCGAGAAATGGCAGATGCATCGGGGCCTGACCGCGAGATGATCGCCAACTTGGAGCGCAACGCACTTCTGGCCACTTCGCACCCTTCGCGTTCACCTCATCTCGGCCCCTCACGCTCTGATGTGATGAGCGATTGGCGACTACGCAAGCTGCAGGGTGCGAATCTCGCCTTGACTCCGCGCCCTGACCAAGGGGGTGTGGGGGCAGCGGGGAGGCCAGATGGCATAGGCCACAGGACCGCTGGCGAAACCACTTCACCGCCACATCCAACTCCCTCCTCAACGAGCGATTGGGAGGTGGGGGCAGCGGGGAGGGATGGCTCCGGCTTGACAGGTGGTCCACGCCACATAAGCATGCCAGCATCATCGGGGCCCTCTCTGACTCCACCGATTACCGATACGGATACGGAGCGCAAGGTTATCGGTGACTCTCTGGCAAGGTTATCGGTGACTCTCTGGCAAGGTTATCGGTGACTCTCTGGCAAGGTTATCGGTGACACTGGAGTCGGAGATGAACTGCGCGACAACCTCGCTGACTTCCTGATCCCGCGGAATAATAAGCGCCCAAGTGATGCCGACTGGAATGACCAGTGTCCTTGGGGTCATTCGTTCCCTATTGGGGTCTGGTCGGGATAACGTTCCGGTCCAATAAGGTAAAAAAAACATGTATTTCCGAATTCTCCAGGTGTAGCGCTACCAAACGATCGGCAAGTCCTGCCGGACATGTCTGTCCTCGTAGGGGATGTTTAAGAACTTACATATCATCCAGCTGTCTACATTGCATTGAGGACATCGCTGGTGGACCATTCCATGTGTATTGATAGCGTCTGCACTGGCTTCATCAAGATCGCGTGTCCCATAAACTCCGAATCGTAGAATTGAAGGCATAACGTGGCCACGATATTACAGGCTTTTATACCTGTAGATATGGCGCAGCATGGGACAGTGCATACTCCTGTGCGCCTGACTGAGATTGAGGACAGTGATGCCTTCACTTTGCAAGTGGAGAATAAAACGCAAGTGGATGACGCGCGTCGTTGCGCTGAAAGCCGTACTGGAACTCAGCAGAGGCGCCTGCCATTGTACTCCTGGGTGACCATCTCCGACAATGCTTTGGAGTCAGAGCTGACCGAATTTGACCCCCTTGGACTTCAAATTTGGGCAGCATTTTCAGCCACCGAGGCGTACCTGTTTCGGGGAATGGCTGCCGGCAACCAACCAACTCCCGCCACTGTACCGGCGAGACTGGGCGTCAACCGGTTTCCCTCTGGTGTTCCCAGCGCAGCAGAGTATAGATCGCCCGGAAATTCTTTGCCAGCGGCTCCTGCTGGACTCCTGCCGGTGGACCAGCGCCTTTCTCAATTTCCAGGGCACCACGACCTCATGGGAGCGGCTTCCCCCGGCGATGTCTACCGGGAATCCAAGACAGTGGCTGATGTGCTCAAGCTGATCAGGGACATTCCCATGTACCCCTCTTCCGCAGAACTAATCACCAATGACGCCGATATTGCCGCGCTTCCACCCTTCTCTGAAGCGCTGGTCAATTTTCCGTCGATGGGCGTAGTCACATTCGCGCTGGGCCGCATGAGTTCCTACCGCTTAGACCTGACCATAATCACCATGCCGGAGATATTGAAGGAAGTGGCGCAACGCAAATTACAGCCGCGATCTTTAACTTTTCTCAAGCAAGGCGAAATGTTGAGCTCTGAGGCCTGGAATCGGCGTTACGCCACCTTGGCGCCTTTCCTGGCCGACGTAGCCAGGAGCGTGCTAGATGCCATCGCACTGGTAGGACTGGCGGGGACAGTGATGCGCATGACTCAGCGACGAGAGGAGATCGCCCGCTTGTTCGCCACTCGTTTGGTCTCCTGGCACGAGGTAGTGCAGTTATTGGCAGACGCCATGCCCAACTGCCACGCCATCAGTCAGCATCAGCTGTTATATCAGTTCTGGTCTGGACTGCGACTGAAGCAAGCCGTGATGCATCGCCTGGTCAGAGGCCGTTCATTAGCTAATGAACGGTTCCCGCAGCCAAAGTGTCTATGTGTGAGTCGCGCTTTGGCCAGAGGCCGTTCATTAGCTAATGAACGGTTCCCGCAGACAAAGTGTCTATGTGTGAGTCGCGCTTTGGCCAGAGGCCGTTCATTAGCTAATGAACGGTTCCCGCAGCCAAAGTGTCTATGTGTGAGTCGCGCTTTGGCCAGAGGCCGTTCATTAGCTAATGAACGGTTCCCGCAGCCAAAGTGTCTATGTGTGAGTCGCGCTTTGGCCAGAGGCCGTTCATTAGCTAATGAACGGTTCCCGCAGCCAAAGTGTCTATGTGTGAGTCGCGCTTTGGCCAGAGGCCGTTCATTAGCTAATGAACGGTTCCCGCAGCCAAAGTGTCTATGTGTGAGTCGCGCCTTGGCCAGAGGCCGTTCATTAGCTAATGAACGGTTCCCGCAGCCAAAGTGTCTATGTGTGATGGGACCTCTGCGTTAGCATCATGGAGGCTTACAGAAGGTTTGACCTGAAGGGCATGAAAAACCCTTTGGCTTCGAAGACCAAAAAGCGCAAGGCCTCATCTTCGCCCGCTAGCGGACCCTCCAAGAAAGCTGGCAAAAAGGCCACCTCCAACCGACAGGTAAATTATTTTTTGCTTCTGCTTCAAACAGTGTTTTCCCTCCCAAAGCATCCTTTTATATATTTTGAGACATGCTAAAAATGTTTTTTCTTTTTACTTACAGATGGAAGACGAGGTGCAACGAGGAGGCGGGGACGGAGCGGGCTCGTCTAGAGGGGCAGGCATTTTGGTGGAAGAAGCTCAGTTTCTCCACAATGCCAAATCCATGGGTATGACGTTTTGGATTAACTTGAGCGGCTTGGCGGGAGATGTGGAGTTCGACAAGGTGGACACGTATCTGCGCCTGATTATTGACAAGGAGACCTCACTAAAAGAGGGGGGCGATATGATAAGCCAGTTCAAGAAGGAACGCATGGTGCAGAAGCACTTGGTGTCCGCGGCAGGATTGCAAACCTGGGACGAATTCAAGGAGGAGTTCACCCCCTACTGGAGCTCCCAAGAGAAAATCGAGTCGTTGATCGGCTGCTTCTTACAGTCCGCGAAGGGGGGAGCGCGCCACAGCATCTCGATGATGAAGCAAGACAGTTCTTGAAGAACAAACTGTTCTGAAGGGACTCGTCTTCGCTTCAAGCATGAATTGAACACCATGCGGGTATCATATGGCTTATTCGATCAGCCGATACTGTTGTTCACCCAATGCCTTCGGGTTCACAACCCAATGGTGGTAACGCTTGAGAAGCGTGGGGGCATTGGCGTATATGAGAGAGCATTAAGCTCGAGCAGCACTTCTGGATATCAGACTGCACTCATACCCACCAAACTCTTGCGCGTGCTATTGTCGTTCAATAATAGCCGTGCCATACATATCGCTCGCATAGCGAGCCCTAACAGTGGTATTCTACTCGTCCACGCGACGAACGAGGACACATAAGTGTGTGCAGTGCAGCAATAGAGATATATTGTATATTGTGTATGTAACAGGTTCGCGGTGTTCGCGCATACATACAGGCGACAGCGATCGCACATATACGACCATATATCGAATAACAACATCCGCAGCAGAATCAACAGCGAACGGAGTGCGCGAGGAATTACCGTCGCGGACGCATTCGCTCGCATAAATATCGACAGAGTATAACAGCGACAAGGTGTGCTTTTTGCATACAGATCGCACACATATGCTGTTATCATTCGCAGAGTTGTACGATATGCGACATACGGACGCGCGAATGATCAAATCGTCATCAGTGTGTATGATCCGTACGCGCGATGGCATTCGTACCATGCGACACATACCGGCGACAGAGATGTTCACCATTCGCAGCGCATACATCAGCGACAGTGATAATTCGCTATTCGCACTAATTGTTCAGTGCAGCGCACGCATCAAAAATTTCGTTATTGCAAATGGTTTGCAAAAATCGCTCGTCTACGCGCATACGATGATTTAGCTTGTCAGGATATACGCACACCTGCTATGATTTCATCATGCTCAGATGACGCGCGATGAGGGTGCATAATTTATATATGCAGCACGCTATTCGTCAATATCTGTGATACGCACACATAGCATACAGAGATGATGTTTGTTCAATTACTGGCAAATGTACATACAAAGTTTGCAGTCGGACACATAATATGACATCAGATGAATATTGATGCTGTGCAATCATATGTGTGTGTACTATGCAGCATACATCATATATGCAGCATACATCACATATGCAACATACACCATCCATACAGTATATACCAAGTGTATGCAGCAATACCATGCATCACAATACCATGCAGCAATACCATGCAGCACAATGCCATGCAGCAATACCATGCAGCATGATTCCACCATGTTATACATTGACATATGCACACATGTATACAGCCAACTTGATCACGATAACAGTTGGCATGCATATACATACATACCAGATATTGCATTAAATATCACATAGCATACCTGCTGTGCAAGTCTAAACTATAAACGAACCCACTTGGTATAAGGTGCCGATCATGATCTTAAGACAATAATTAGCTCAGTATTCCCTGACGTAGGATTTGGGATGGGATACTGTTCTACTGTTGATCAATGAAAGGAATACTCACAAGAGCCATGTGTGAAATATACCAAGCAACTCGTCATTCACGATGAGATATGCAGGATTACATACACTAACCAAGTTGATATATATCATGTTAGCTACATGCTGTTAGTGGTATATAGATCATCTTATGTGATAAATCAATTTGCTAGTGTACTAAATCAGCAAGTACCTATATAATACATAGGTATAGTGTACTAAATCAGAAAGTACCTATACAATACATAAGTCACTGACATCATTATGTATGTTGACATTACACTGACTCACTAAGTGTACATGATCAAGTATTATATCAACATATGATACATAGATAGATACCATCCAACAAACACATGTGCGTGTTGGATGTCAAGCGATGGCGATACATATGGGACATGATAAAACAACCTGCTGAAGGGCTGGATGGAGATATCTCCAGACCCGAAGGCAGTATACAGTGCTCAAATAAACAGTTGGTCACTGTTGAGCACTGTTCATGCATCCCACACAATCGCTGGAGCAACTTCATTATCTACTTATGCATCACGACAATTGAATCAGAAACCTGATCACAATTCAGTGCATACTTTGTACAGTAAATCAGAAATTCAACATGATATCTGACAAAGTAGATAGTAGAAATACTATGAGCATTTGCTCCAACTACTTAGTATCTGGGTGGCAACACCACCCAGAGAACTATCATAGATCCAAAGATATAAAGCAGATCTCCAGCAGACTCACTCGTGAGACTTTGCAATGCGATCGACTGCCAAAGACAGGCGACAGAACCAAGGAGTAATCTCGCCTGAAAAGGTCATCTACGGAGTTGATAGTCCTAAGTAAGTTAAAAACTATCTGACAGACATCAGCCAGTGACTATAAGTCATTGTTGATAAAACACACATTATCACCACTTTTTGCATGGTCGTGGGTTTCAATCAGCAAAACCCCATGTGTTGACCATCACATATCTTCACGAAAATGCCATGAAAAATATCATGTGTAAAAGTGAGATATGTTACATGAGTTATGTAAGATGCACATAACACACACACTGCTATATATATATATATGGCCAAAATCGGTGAAAATGGGTAAAATCCCATTGCGGGAGATTTCAAAATTGAAATTTGGACTCCATTTTTTCACGGAATATCATTTTATACCTATTAAGGTACCTGAAAAATATTATGTGCACATTCATATCTCATGTAACACCCTAAAAATCTTGTGCATAACACCTAGGGGTGTACATAGTGGCTGTGGCTGAATGCGTGAAAAACTCACACGCATGATTTCAAAATGAAAAAATGGGTTTGATTTTTTTCGCTGATCCAATTATTCAGCTATTGATAAATATGCCCAAAATATTACAGCACTTGTAACACCCTGTAACACCCTGAAAATCACGTGTATGTTACAAGGGTGTAACATACCTCCTGAATACCACGTGATAAACAGTGACATATTAAATGCAGTTTTGATTTAATTCCTTCAGAAAATGTTCATACTGCTTAAATTTGATACAATTAAGTGTTACTGATACCATGTAATACCCTAATGTCACTGTAGGTGATAAGGGTCGCTGTAACCCTATACACCCTAAAATGCCGCTATATAATAGTAAAACACTCTGTGTTTGGCATTTTGGTCATGCTGAAATCGGCACATCCATGACCAATAAATCGGGCAACAACCCAAGAACTGTAGGGCAACAACCCAAGAACTGTAGGGCAACAACCCAAGAACTGTATGGCAGCAACCCTAGAACTGTATGAGCTGTATAAGTTCGTTATTAAAGGACAGCATGCTACATATATGAGGTATTAAGGCACTTGACAACTGCCTGTGGAGTTCACACTTCCTTGAGGGGGGAAGAAGGTGGAACCATATATATATTTTACCTCATTACATCAATGTACAGAAATAATACATGTACAATATATATATATATCACACACACACACACACACCCATCCAGTTAAGTGGTTTTTGTTGGTGTGGCGTTTTGTCTTATAGATGGCAGAAGTACCAGCTATTAATCCAGATCCATCCACCTGGTTCTTTGATATCTTAGGCTCATATGATGCCTTCAGTCGGTTTAAAATACCTAAATGGCTTACTGGTTACGCTGATACCCAGACCAGATTTGATGAGATAGGGTATTTCGACAACATCAGTCGTATGAAACCAGACATGAGTCGATATAGAGACCCAGAGACAGAGCCTCAGGAGCCAGAAGAAGATTATTCAGAGGATCATGCTCCACCGGTCTTCACAGACCCAGATGATGGTCATTTACCCCCAGCACCAGTTCCATCAGCACTTGTTCCAAAGGTGAAAATGAATCCACCAAAGGAATACAAGGTCGGACAGGATGCTGAGATTTGGATAGAGACAGCAGACAGATATTTTCAGTTTACCTATCCAGGTGCACTGGATAAGGATCTCATTACAGTCTTCCTCACGTTCATTCAGAATAATGACAGACACTATTTTCAGGTCGTGGCCAAAACACCAGATGCCACGTATGAAAATATCAGAAATACATTCCTCAGACAGTTCGGTAATCCACACAAAAGATCAGTTGCCAAAAAGCATCTTATGGCACTGCATCAGGGTAACCAGACCTTTGCAGATTACCTACGCACATTCACATCACTGGCTGCTCTAGCATCAGTTGATTTGGATGATGTCTTGATCAAGGACAGATTCATCAGTAATATGGAATCAGACCTTCGGAAACAGTTTCATCTCAGATTTCTGACAGAGGATGAAAGGAATAACCTGTCGTGGGCACAGACCACACAGGTTCTGCTCGATTTGAATTATGTAGTTCATTCAAAGCAGGCAGAGACCCTTCACTATAGGGGACAGAAGGAACAGTCAGGAGGCCCAGTCAGAAAAGACAAGGACAAGGGCCGTGGCAATAAGCCATATGACAGATCCAATCAGAATCGAGGCAACCAGAATCAGAATGCCAACCAAAATTTCCAGAGGAATAAAGGAAAAGGCAAAGGAAAAGGCAAGGGGAAAGGAAAAGGAAAAGGAACAGCAGCAAATCCTCCCCAGAATTGTCAGCGTTGTGGTCGTCCTGGTCACATAAAAAAGGATTGCTTCGCCACCACCACAGCAGATGGAAATGCCATACAAGGCAAGCCTCCAGCTCCCAATCCTGGATATCGTCAGTATAATCAGAACAGAGGACAACAACAGCAGAATAATCAGGGTGCTAAAAATGAGTCTAACAAACTTGTAAAAACAGTCAACACCCTGGTTAAGGAGCTACAGAATCAGCAGAGCATCAATGCAGCAATTCCAGCTCCAGCTCCAGCTCCAGCATCAGCTCCAGTTCCTCAGGGAAACTCTCCGGGTACTGCACAGGTACCAGGGATGAGGGCACCCCCAAGATAAATCAGCCTGAAAATGCCACTGAAGCAAGTGGCCGGGTTGAGAGTATCTCAGAAGAAGTCCTTTCCAGTCTGACACCACAGTTCCAGCAGATGGATACTCCCTCAGAACACATCGCACAGATGCGGTCACAGACAGCACAGCTGAAATCACAGAAGAAGCTGTTGTTGTACAAAGGGAAAGTATATGGACAGAGTACTCACATATTAGTAGATCCAGGAGCTACCTCGTCATTTATCGACAGACAGTTCGCTTCTCAGCTTGGTATATCACCAACAGACTCATCATCATTCTCAGTGGGATTGGCTGGAGGAAGCCAATTACCCTGTACATCCTATCTTCCCAATGCTACATTCACGCTGGGTAAGTATAAGGATACAGAAGATTTCTATATCATTGACATGAAACCCTTCACAGTCATCCTGGGACAGGATTGGTTGGAAAGAAGGAATCCACACATTGACTTCCAGTCCAAGAATATGACGATCACCAGGAAACACTCATCAGGTTCCAGTGTTCGTACAGTTCTGTCCAGAGTTGAACAGACTCCAGGTTCAGATGACCTTCCTGAAATGGAATTGGTCAGTGCCACCACTATGAGGAAGCACCTACGACGTATACGATCCAGTGGGTCGGCTGAAGAAGCCGTAGCTTATCTTTTTTTTCTCTCAGAGGTCGATGGTGAACTGGTCATGGCAGCAGCAGACTCAGACACCACTATGGAAGACCCAAAGGTCACAGCAGCACGTGATCTAATCAGAGAAGACTTTTCAGATATTTTCCAGGAGGATCTTCCAGCTGGCCATAGGCCAGAACGGTTTGAAGGTGGATATCATCGCATCAACATTGAACCTGGGCATAAGCCACCATCACAGCCAGTTCGTACTATTCCAGTGCCTATGATGGAGGAGCTCAAACGACAGATCATCAAATATGTCGAGCTGGGTATCCTTCGTCCGTCATCATCACCATATGGATGTCCAATCATTTTCGCTCCTAAGCCAGGGGGGAAGTGGAGGATGTGCTGTGATTATCGAGCCCTTAATAACATCACTATAAAGGACACGTATCCATTGCCACCTCACGATACCCTTCTTGAACAGCTTAAGGGGGCACGATGGTTTAGCCGATTTGATTTCAATCAGTTCTTCCATCAAATTCCTATACATCCAGATGACATTCACAAAACAGCGATACGTACCAGATACGGTTCATATGAGTGGACAGTGATGCCTTTCGGGTTAACTAACGCTCCTGCGACCGCTCTACGTGTTGGAAATCGAGCATTCTTTGACTTCATCGATCAGTTCTTGGTCATTTTCATGGATGACACCATAGTGTACATTCCAGATTTTGACAGCCACGTGAAGCATGTTCGACAGTTCTTACAGCGCTGCAGAGATCATCAGTTCTACATCAGGCCTTCTAAGGTTGAGTTGTTCGTCAGATCCATCGATTTTATCGGACACCATATCTCTGAGGCAGGCCTATCCATCATCGAAGACAGAATCCGTGCAGTCATGGCTATCCAGCCTCCAGTGTCATATGGTCCAACCGTTGGTAAACAGCCTCTACGCCGTATGGCTAAAGATGGCAAGTCATCTCTTTGGTCATTCTTGGGCATGGTCGGCCAGTTTAGGAGATTTATACCAAAGTTCTCCAAGATTGCCGAGCCGCTCAATCGTCTCCTTAAGGATAATGCAGAGTTTGTCTGGGAATCTGAGCAGCAGCAGGCATTTAATAATCTCAAAAGTGCCATCTGCCATGCTCCAGTACTACAGCTTCCAGATCAGAAACTGCCATCTATTATGGAGGTCGATGGATCAGGCACACATGTTGGTCAAGTAGTATTGCAGGATCAAGGAAAAGGTATGAAGCCATGTGGCTATCACAGCGTCACTCTTTCTGATACACAGAGACGCTGGCCTATTCCTGAGATCGAGCTATTTGCCATTGTGGAGGGCTTCCGATTCTTTCGCCACATCTTGCTGGGAGCTCCTGAGACTATTGTTCGCTCAGATCATCAGCCACTGGTTTATTTCCAGTCCAAATCCACACTAAGCCCCAAACAGGCAAGGTGGTTGGATGAGCTCTCCGAGTATAACTTTCGAATAGAGCACATTTCTGGCGAGAAGAATAAGGTTGCAGATGCACTCACCCGTATTTCTACACTCTTTGAACTCACTGATTGTCTGCAACATACGGTATAGACGTCAGCGAGGTTCCAGTCATTGACATACCGTCTACAGATTCTACATTCATTGCTCTTATATCTGCATCATCAGCTCATCAGCTTCACGACATTATTATATCTCAGTATGATCGTGACACATTTGCACAGACTATATTATCTAATAAGCTGGCATCATCGACATCATCACAGTCAGTCAGCAATTTCGAGCTCATTCAGGGATTGATCTATCGCAAGACCATTTTTGGCAGACAGCTTTACATTCCACCTACTGCCAAAGTTCCTACAGATGACGGTGAGATCACACAGCTTCGCCACATTCTTCTTCATGAGTGCCACTCAGCCACTATTTCTGGTCATGTAGGCAAAAATCGCATGCTTCATTTATTGCGTAGCCGATGTTATTGGCCAGGAATGACGAAGGCAGCCATTCAGTACATTCGGGAGTGCCCCGTGTGTCAACGCCAGAAAACGAGGAGCCACAAACCTTATGGTCAGTCACATATACGATATTGTGCGCCTAAGACAAAATGGCTTGATGTATCTCTTGACTGGATTACTGACCTGCCTATCACTACTAATGGGCACGACAGTATATTTGTGGTAATGTGCCAATTCTCTCATCGCTGTCATCTCATTCCCTTCAACATGACCTGGACTGCTCAACGTACTGCTTCAATATATATGCAGCACATCTTCAAGCTCCATGGTCTTCCGAGGAACATCATCTCAGATCGAGACCCCAGATTTACTTCTACATTCTGGCAAACACTGTGGAAATCTACTGGTACCAGATTGTCTATGACGTCTTCACACCATCCACAGTCGAATGCAAGCAATGAAAGGAGCCATGCCTTCATTGAGGACATCCTCAGGTATTTTTTCATTTTGTTTGATGCATGATTCACCATCCTCTGGTTTATAAACTGATTCGATAGTATTTTTCTCCTCAGGTGTTGTTGCAACGATACTTCAGCCAATTCGTGGGAGGACAAGTTGCCTCTGGTGGAGTTTGCAATTAACAACACGGTTTCTGCTACGACTAGTTACACACCATTTTATCTCGACTCGATGGCGCAGCCACTTTCGCCTCATGATCTGGCAATTACTATTCCGCCAGAAGCTCCTGTTCCAATACAGAATGCTATTCGAGATCACTTTGACCAGTACTCGGCTGTACATGCCAACGCGGTAGATAACATTTCCCGAGCAGTAGAGATCAGCCGAGCCAGATTCAATAAGACTCACATGCCCCGGCAATTCTACGGACTGAGTTCATCCAATGGACTGGTTTGACAGAGGCAGGCAGACACTTTAAGCAGCCATATATTGGGCCGTTTATCATATCTAAAGTGCTCAGCCATGGACGTGCTTATGAGTTAGATTTCGGGGATCTCGATATTCGTATCCATCCGGTTCAGCCTGTATCCAGAATAGAGCTGTATAATGACTCAATTCAAGCACCTTTGCCTCTGCCACAGATGATCACCGAAGAAGGGCAACCATTGTTTGAGATATCACACATACTCTCAGATAAGATCACTAGAGGTGTCAAGTACTATTTAGTGCGATATGCAGGCTACGGCCCTGAGCATGACACCTGGGTCAAAGCCACAGAGCTGACCAATGCAGCAGACATGATAGCTGCCTATGAAGGCTAACATTATATTAAGCCTATTGCCCTTACTTCTTATAATATATACTAATACATGTCGATCATCTATATACCTTGCTCTTAATGTTTTGTCATTATGTTGCATAAGAAGCAGGAAATTGATCCTCATCCTTGCTAAGGTGTAGTGAGCCTTGTACAAAATCATACCCTTGCACAGATACGCATGCATGCGGGTACCATATCTGTGGATAAATAAAAACTGCTATGCTACCTTTGCCAGGCCGTGGTTTGTCATTCGGATCTTATGGCCAGTAATCCGCAGCTACCGGATACTGAGGTGGACGGAGTTATGCTTCCTGAGTTATGCTTGCCACACATAACTAAAACGAATTTCACATTAGTACGTTGTCGAATCCACTCTATGAAATGTTCGTCAAAGCGCGCGTACCGGACCGAAAAATAAAAGGAGCACTGGGGCAGATCGGGTGAGGATTTAAAGTGGACTCATAGAGACCCTCCGATAGGGCCCACTCCGTTTGCATTAAAAACAAGCCGAAAATTCGAATATTCGGAAGGGGCTCTCCATAGTATTTCTGTGAACTTCGGGGGAGTAAGCTCTCTGAAGGGAGGAAGAGGTGGATGCATTATATAAAGCCGTAAAGCTGTCGCAAACGCGTGCATATGGTGGTACGAATATCCTCGGAATCGGGCAATCTCAACACTCGCAGATGATCATAAGTTTGTCATTAACATTCACTGGTGCCGGTAACTGAACAAGCAATTCTGAACGCAGCACGAGACCATAAGGCTACAAAATTTTTGAAATCCTGATATCCTGAGATCGAACGCTAAGCTCTTTCATGCAAGCCCAGATTTCCAACATGAAAAAGTATGAAAACAGCAGTAAAACATATTCATCAAAATTGTATAATAACCGCAAAATACGAATTATTGTGTACCAAAGCTGTGAGCAGAACTGTCTTAGCAATCTAGCACTGGCACGCGAACAGCCACCTAGCACTTGCGAAGGCAAAACAATAATGAGTCCACTGGTCTGACCTTCGGTCAGAGGTCACTTATCTCTCAATGCTCTGTCACATTTCCCAAAAACTGTAACGGGTTCTAGCCCTCAAATCTTCATCTGGCCAATGGAAACTCATTTTTCCATGCCAGCTTTAACACTGTTACCGCTTAACATATTCTGACTGACACGTCAGTGGCAAAGGAGTCACTGCCGTCGTCATCGTATCATTCCTTGGTAACCTGATACTGCAAATATCTTCCCTAGCAGGTCTGCCTCTCTCAGGAGGTCATCTTGGCGAAGCCTGTCATACTGTCACCTCTGTCACGCGTGTCATCAGCTGGACAAACCCGGCACGATACCATGAGAAGCCGGCGTTTGTTACAGCTGTCGCAAACGCGTGCATATGATGGTACGAATATCCTCGGAATCGGGCAATCTCAACACTCGCGGATGATCGTAAGTTTGTCATTAACATTCACTGGTGCCGGTAACTGAACAAGCAATTCTCAACGCAGCACGAGACCATAAGGCTACAAAATTTTTGAAATTCTGATATCCTGAGATCGAACGCTAAGCTCTTTCATGCAAGCCCAGATTTCCAACATCCCCCATCTGTAGCTGCTGCGCGCAGTAGCACAGACTCAAATATGGGCTTGTTCAGCATACTGGGTCGTATCACCATCTGCCATGAACTTGCCCAAGCTGAAAGTGAACATACCAATGCCTTCACCTTCTCCACCCTGTAACATCCTTGCTCTGACCAGCGGGTTCTTGAATACCAAGACCCACATACACCTGCGGCCAATAGGTCCATGTTCCAGATGCCCAATCACATGCAAGCGTCCCGTCTGACTCAATCGTCTGAAGTACGCAGCCCTGCTCTCGGTCATGTCTGTCAAGTAATAAGATGGAACGTGGACACATGCCACCACACGACTGGCCATCACTGCCAATGGAAATGCAATGTCCAGCGCTGCAAACCAAGGTGAAGTCACCACCGCGTCGCAAACACCATATTTCTCCTTCCATAAGCGATAATTACCTGGCTGGAGTGCGTCACGCGCCTCAGACCAACCCAACTGAGGATTCCAGTCATTATTCATAAACCTCAACTGCGGCCACTGCTCCACCATCACCTCACTGATGACCCCAGTACCTGCCCATGGGTCCCAGACGCCATCGATGGACTTCCAGTCCACCTCTGTCGCCAATCGCCTCACCTCGGAGGGCACTGTGATGATCAACTCAAGCCCCCACTGCAGCGCGCTAGCTTGTCGCACCTGGGCTTTGGTCATATGTCTCACTTCTCCTCGTCTTTCCACTTCTTCCTCGGCCAAGGCAGGCACAAGAGGTGCATCCCTCAGCTGCCTAGCCCTTGCCTTCTGTTCCCGATATTTTTTGCTCAGCACCGTGCGATGCCCCTCATTCCAATGCCCTGGCATGAGGATCTGCACGGCCTTGGACAGCTTGTCCTGCCTGCCCCAATCAATCTGATATGGCATGCCAAAGAACACGTCCTCCCCTTCCAATGGCATCTCCCTTGATGAGATTGCATGCCATGGCTGAGATTTGTCCCCCTTCACCATACGGCGAGGACCCACGTCTGCTGGCAGCAGGCGCATCTCCGAGGACAGCTTCTCGTTAAGCTGCTGCTCCTTTATGCCCAGTCTGTCCTCCAGGACTCCAGAGCTCTCATCTTCCTGGGTCTGCACCTCGGCGTTGGCAGCTTGCATTCCCGTGCCTGAGCACCTAGGACATAGCCACTCGCCTTCTGGTACTCCATCCAGTGCTGGGTTAAGACACCACAAGTGGTAACCCCTGTTGCATGCGTCGCACAGCAACATCTCTGCCTCCCCATCAGTCTTCCTGCACACTTCACATGCTAGGTGCTTGCTGGGAACGGCTGCACTGCAATCATACTGGTCCTTCACCTGTAGGTGACATGGCGCGATGCTCTGCACAGTGCTCTTCTCTCTTAACTTGGTGGCGTCCTCAAGCACCACCACACCATCCCGCTGTATTTTGACCAACTTCAGAATGGCGGACTTGGTCGCGACTTCCATGCCGCTGCGAGGCTTCTGTCTAATGTAGACAAAGTCACCCACCTTAAACTGGTGTGGTTTAGGCTCAATCCCACCACCCCTTCTTCCTTCGTAATGTAGAGTGTCACGATGTTGTGCCACCTCCAGACTGCAACCAGCGTGCACCATCAGTCGCTTCACCACCTCTGCCCTTAGCAGGAGGTCCTTGACCCGTGCGTCCTTGTCATCCTCGATCTCGGGACTGAAGTCTATACTGGGCGCTCGCTTCAAGTCCGGTGGCACCACTGCCTCTTGGGCAAATAGCAAAGTGAACGGTGCCACTCCTGTGGACTCTTGACGCGCCGCATTATAGCTCAGCACGAGTGACCAAAGCTGCTCGTCCCACTCATAGTCGAGGCCCTTCTCCAAGGCAATCTTCTTGAAGCAGAACTTCATCGTACGCACCACCCGCTCAGTAAGACCATTGCCCTCCGGTGAGTCTGGCGATGTGACTCGGCGGTCTATCAGACAGTCTCTGCATAACTGCTTGAACTCGCCCTCGAACTCCTTGCCTCCGTCCACCAGGCACTCTGCTGGCGCCCCGAATACCGCCAGAACATGACTGCGAAATGCCGCCGCAATGGTCCTTGCCTCCTTGTCGGGAATGGGCACGCAGACTATGAACCTGGTGTAGTGCTCGGTCATGATGAGCACTCTGTTGTTGCCCGCCTTGGTCTGTCTCCTTGAAGGCCACGCTAGGTCCAGCGACCACCGATACATGAATGACACGATCTCAAGGGGCGACAAGCACGCCTCTTCCCTTGCATAATGAGTCTTCACACGCTGACAGGTTTCACATTGGGTCACCACGGCCTCAACGTCCTTCTTCAGGTCGGCCCACCAATGACGCTGCCACAGGAGATGCTGCGTGCGTCTTATGCCCCAATGGCCCGTTCTGGAATGGTATTCTTTGACCAACGCAAGACGGTCAGCAGGCTTGGGTATCCTCACTTCCTTGCCTGACAGCGTGATCATGTAGATCTCGTCCGTAGCTTCATCCCATCGATGTCGTGCTGCGCGCCTCCTCACACGATGGACTTCGTCTTCTGGTAACTTCACGCTGCCATTGGACCTCAACCATCTGAGGCACCATGCGTCATCATGCACATCTCGATGCTTTCGCGGTCAGCCTGCTGCTCGGCCACGCTGGCCATCAAGTCCGCGAGCCTGGTAGTGCACGCCAATCTGGGTAGTCTCATTTCTACATCATTGGCAGGCGGACTCCAGGCAGGCACGTTAACGCGCGCTGCTGGAGTTGCGCCCTCCTTCACGAAGTGGCTCTCGTGCCTCCGGCGATACTGCTCGATGTTGTGGAGCTGCCACTCCTTCTTCTTTTTCTTGGTTCCAGCCTTCTGTCGCTGAGCCCCAATTCCTTCTGCACCTTTCTGCCCTTGCGAGCACATTGTCTGCAGCTTCTCCTCCCAGTCACGGTGACTCATGGTCTTAGCCACCTGCTGAGTATATGCGTTCGAATTCTCAACCCATTCCGCCAGCAAAGCTTGCCTCTGCTGAAGGTCCGACCTCGCGTGGTCTGCCCAGTTGTTGTCTACAGCGATAGGCTGTCCTGGGGAATTCTCCGCCTCCAAGGACTCCTCGCTGTGAGGAAGCCCCTTCCTGCTTGCTTCTGCGACCGCCATCAACAGTTCCATAGCCCTGCGATCCATGGCCAGGCCCAGAATGCTCGCCAGTTCTACGTCGTTCAGGCCATCGGCCATGCGTAGTTCGCTTGCGCTGTAGCCCATGGCTAGCGCCTTCTCGTCGAGGTTCACCTCTCGGGACTCCTCCTCGATGTCTTCATCATTCTGATTGCGCACCACAGTGCCCATCCTTGCTTTCCTGAATGCTCTTGACCCTTGCGTCGCCATGATGGTAGGAAGAGCCCTCAACGGTTCTCCCACCACATTTACCACGTAGTGAGGCGCACGGTCTGTTCTTATCACTGGCCTGGGCTGCCAGCCTTTGGACAGGATCGACGACACAACTCGTCCTTCTGGTCTCGCCACCTTGCTCATCACGGAGCGGAACTGGTGGCTCTGGAACAAGTTGCTCCAATACGCTCGCAATCGATGTGCGTAAGCGCCTGCTTGTGCTGCATCAAAGGACACTGGTCGGCCAATGACGCTGGCGATGTACGGGAACACCTCGTCCCTGATCTTGGTCCCGGGCCTGTGCGACAATGGGGATACGTTCTCCAGGATGTATCCTGGGGGCTTCTGCTGCTGTAGCTGCTGCAGCGTGGATAGAAGCCGAACCACTTCGTAAAATAATTTGCTATGCCTGCCATCCAGGCCTGTAAGCGTCCCAGCAGGGGAAAGGTCCTGGCATGGGAACCCACACACCATGACCCACTGACGTCCTCGAAGAGCTCCTGCCCGTATGAAGTCAGCGCTCGTCGTGTCGCGCAGATCTTGGGGTAGAGCCCCAAATTCCACCGCACTGGGCAAAATGAGGTCAGGGTATCGTCGTAGCAGCGCCATGCACCTGGCTCTGGCCACTGCCTGACTGCTTGGCGATATGTCTTGATATAAGTATCGATCCACCTTCATGCCACTGCGGACCAGCATCTCCAGACCAGCACAAAGGCCTCCACATGGCTCGTAGCATACTACACCTTCCTCCCGAGCTTGCGAGAAGAACTGCTTGTTCAACACCCTGGTGTCCACCTTCTCAGGCTTCAGGATACGTTCGCCTTCGAAGTACTCGTTGCTGTACACCGCGGGACTCCCTTCACCATGCGTGCCTCGCGTGGGTCGTGTCAGGCTCAGCGCTTTCCACGCTGCCCTCGCCAACCTTCCAGAGTCGATCACCAATTCGGGAAGATCAGTGTCGAACATCACCGCTTGGTTGCACTCCAACTCTTCCTGGTGATGCAAATCGAACAAACGATGCACTGGCCCCGTGCCCAGCTGCTCCACGGCAGCCCTCTTGCAGTAGTTGGCAACTTGGACCTCTGGCGTGACCTCGTCCCCTGGGGAAACCTCCCCAGCCAACATGAAGCACAAGTGATCACGGGAATCCTTCCTGCGCACTTCCCCCACGCCTGCGTGAAGCGCAGTCACCTTTTCTCTCTCGTGCCTTGCCCCAGTCTCGTCTGTCGTGGTTGGTAACGGGTAGCGAGACGGCACGTCAGCGTTGCTGTTCTTGGCTCCTGGGCGATACTGCACCGTGAAGTCGAACTCCTGCAAGCTGATTGCCCAACGTAGGTGCTGACCCTGAAGATCAGCCTTCTCCATCAAAGTGGTGAGCGGTGAGTGGTCAGTCACCAGCGTGAAGTGTACGCCATGCAGGTACTGTCTCAACGTGCGCACTGCCCACACCACTGCAAGCATCTCGCCCTTGAAGCTGGCGTACTGCCTCTCTGTCTTACTCAAGGATCGACTGATCGCCATGCAAATGTACTCCTTGCCATCGTCATCCTTCTGGCCCAGCACTGCGCCAATGCCGTAGGTGCTCCAATCAGTGTACAATATGAGGGGTCTGTCGTAGTCGATAGGCCTCAGACATCTCCCAGAGCAGAGCGCGTCCTTCAGCTCCTGGAGTGCTCGGTCTTGATCCTTCCCCCAAGCTCCCTTGATATCAGTAATCTCTTTCTTGAGCAAGTCGTTGAGAGGGCGGGCCATCTCTGAGTAATTTGGCCCTCCTGGCTCACCCACTAAGCCCTTGTAGTAGTTCATCATGCCCAGGATGGAGCGAAGCCCCGTCTTGTCCTGCGGCCTCGGAAGCTCCTGGATGGCCTTGCATTTCGCCTCCTGCGCGCCAATGGAATTATGCCCAATGCGGTAACCCAGAAAGTCCACCGTGGCTGCGCCGAAAGTGCTCTTGCCTGCGTGCAATCTTATGCCTGCGTCCCCCAAGGTACGCAACACGTCCTCAACGTCCTTCAGATGCTGCTCAGGCGTGGAGTCTGTGTAGACCACTACGTCATCTACGTACGCCACAGTGCAGTGCTGCAAATGGCGCAACTCGTAATCCATGATTCTCACAAACGCAGATGTTGCTCCAGCTGCCCCAAACGGCATCGAGGTGTACTGGTAGAGCTGATTCTTCCACCAGAACGCCGTCTTGCTTCTGTCCTCCTCCGTGGCCATGGGAATCTGGTGGAAGGCTTTGGTGGCATCCAGCGTGGTCTTGAACTTGGCCTTTGCGACCTTCTGGTAGAGCTCCTCTGGTCGATGTGGAAGCGTGTTGTCCTTGAGGGAGTGCCGATTGACACCCCTGAGATCCACGCAGAATCTCGTCTGGGTCCAAAGGCCGGTCTCATGGTCCTTCTTGCCAGCCACGACGACGTTGCTCGCATGCCTGCAATGCTTGGCTGCGGGCTCTATGAAGCCATACTCCAGGAGTTCCTTGCAGTGGATATCGATGATTTCCTGCTCGCCCGGGCTGTACTTCCTGGGCCTCTGGTAGGCGGCCTTGGATTCGTCTATGAAAGGAATAGAGAACGTGTTGTGCTCCGCCTTGCCCTTGTAGCCTGTAAGATCGTGAGGACTGTTGGCAAACGTGGCCTTGCACCTGCGAAGAACATTTCGCATTTCCTCCCAGTGCTCCTCCTTGAAGTCAGGATGTCCTCCAAACGTGGCATTGAGCTCAGTGTCGAGCCACGCTGCCTCGTCCTTGGTCACTGTCGTGTCACCTAGAGGTTGAAGCTCGTCCAGCACGGTGTACGGCAAGACCTCATCCTGCTCCGCGATGTTGGCTTCCCAGCCCGGCTCCCATTGCCTCGAGGACTGCTGGGCCTCCCATGAAGTGCAGGGGGATGCACCCCAAGCACTGCGCGTGGGCGACATGGCATCGCACATGGGCACGCTCTCAGCCAGCTTGCCAGCGACCCACAAAATTCCGCACAAAAGCAGAAAAAATCGTAAAATTCTGTTGAAACGCACTGCGGCTGCTGGCGAGTTCGAAGCGAAGAAGCACGCCAATACTCTCCACCCCCCGTGCGCCAAGCGAGTACTCCCACCAGCGGCGGTGAAGACCACGACCGCAAGGACCAGCGCCACGTAGGTGGCCTGCGCGATGCAATGAAGTCGAAGATTGCGCCGAAGCTGCGCCCAGCGCGCCGCAAAGCGAGGTTTGTTCAACCTGGCCGGCAAAGCGGGCAGGCGCACGCGGCCCAACAAGAAAACTTGAGACCAACGTAGGGACGGAACAGCCCATCCACGGCCACGTCGAATGTGATGCGTGCCCAAAGGGTCGCTTGGGACATGAGGGGCATGGCACGCCACATCCTCCGCGAAGACGCTGGCACAAACCCAAAGCCAAGCAAGGACTGCGATCAGGAGGGCGGCTGCACACTGCGACCAGTACGTCAAGGAAATGACCACAGCCCGTAGGGGCACGACCATCCATCCTTCGGCATGAACACGGTGCACGCCAGCATAGATGCCCGTGGTGCGCACGACAAGCAACCCAACGTACCAAATGCAGGCGAGGGCCCATAAGACCCAAACGTTATAGTACGCACGACGGGGATAACGTCGAGCAGCCGACCACCACATCGGCAGCCAGCTCAAAAGTGAGGCCACACAGCGCCCCCACCAAATGCGAAAAGGGCACCATGCCAAGTGCCACGATATTGCTTCCCACATCGCCCAGACGGCGACCATGGGCACGGTACCTCGTACCAACCACCACCAAATCACTGCACTGCCTGCAAGCGAGATACACGCTTGCAGGACCTCCGGCCGCAAGTGGACTGCCCGTGCAGGCAGCCCACGGCCACAGCGTCGGTTGTGCATCAGGGCTGCCCGCCCGCTGTGCCCGGGGAGCCCTGTTGAAAATGCGCTTGCCGTCGCTGCGCCTCACGCTGCTCGTCTGTGTAGTGCTGAAACGCTTGCGTAGCCTCACTCCAATTCGAGCCAGCTGGAGAAGGAGGACGCTGTGAGGCGTGGCTGGCCGGCATCCTGGACGTTCTCGGCGCGTGGACGACATGGGTAGCAGCCCCATGGCGGTCAACGGAAGGAGCAGGCGAACGCGCAGCACCACCTACGGTCGGCTGATGCTCGAACGTCCCGGGGGAAGGCGGCCATTGACGACGCGCAGGGGGGTCGCGAACCTCGTCCACATTCCTTGCCCAGCTCGTATCCACGTGCTCCGGCCTCACGGCCACACGAGCCTCACGGCTGGGCGGCTGTGGCGGGAGAAGGCGCGCCTCCAAGACGCGCAGGGCCGTCTGCAACCATGGCGCGGCCGATTCTGCGTAACCCCACTGCATGCATGTGAACTTCCGGTCGTCCTGCACAAGGTAATCGTTCGTGAACTCCGTACGCCAAGACAGACACCGCTGATCATCCATGAAGATGTAATGCACCGGCGTGGCGTTTGGATGCGCCATGCAGCGCAGCACGTGCGCCGACCCAAGCTCCACGTACTTGCACAGCGAGAACTCGATGTTCCTCGCATAACCTACGCCGCGCGTGTGTCCTGAGCCACGATGCGACAGATCAGCATAGGCTGACATGATGGCCTCCAGCAGGTTGGCAGACGTCGTCTGCCCCCCAAGAGGGAGGCGCCAGCCCCGCTGCCCGCAAGTGATGGTCTTGTTGTGCTTCTTGGCGACTGCGCTGGTGATGCCCGGATAGTCCCGCAGCCTGAGACCTCGCTCCTGGTTGCACACGCCAAGCTCATACACGATCCGCTGGTCCCGGCAGCGGTTCGCATGTGCCACGGCAAACTTCACCATGAAGACGGTGAGGTTGCGGCGTTCCCTCAAGTTGCTCACCTCCGCCACGGTCAGAAACCTGCCCACCGAACTGACGGATGAGGTGGCCATCTGCACGGCATCCCAATCCGACCCTGCCGGAGATGGAGGCGCCCTTGTAGGGGACTGAGACAGCTGACGCGCCCGTGGCGGGCTCGGAGGCGTAGACGGCGCGCCTCCCGAGGAACGTGGTCGGGCATCACGCGGGACACGGATCGAGTCGGCCCATGAGCCAGCGTTGCTCACAGCAGGCGATGCAGGGGGTGATTCCCCTTGAGAAGGACGAGCGGCAGCGGCGCAAACGAGTTGAGATGACAACGCACGAGAATCGTCCATGGGCTCACCGTCGCTGGATGCCGGCGATGGCGTAGGCCCATGCTTGAGGGCTTGGAAGGCGCTGACGCGTGACGAGCGTGGCGGCGAGCCACTGGCGGACCTGGCACGAGACGGGCCAGCGGCAGCCTGAGATGGGCCTGCTACAGCCTGGGACGGTACTGCTACAGCCTGAGATGGTCCTGCCACAGCGGCAGGGACAGGTGGCCGCGCAGGGGCACGCTTAGTGAGCCGTAAATGAGCCATGTCGCTGGGCGGTGGCGGCCTGCGCTTTGCGTCTGCATAGAGCGCCTCGTGGCCCTGCTGCCTGGTGTCGACCGACTTGAGCATTTTCCGCATCTCCCCCAGGCGCACGTACTCCTGGGCGGCAGCATTCTCGGAGAACACCCTGCCAGGCCCCCCAAGACCATCCCCCACCGGGTAGTACTTGGTGCTGGAATCCGAGAAGACGAGCTCCAGAGGCGGTCTCTCGCCGCCATGTCGAGCATATTGACGGAGTATGCCATCAGAGAGAGCCTCAATGTCCACTGGGCAGAGAACTGGTACGTCCAGACGCCCGTACTCTCGTACCAGTGAGGGAGCTGGAGCTCGTCCAGCACCTCCTCACGGTTGGACACGCGCACATGAGACAACGTGCAATGCAGCAGATCGAGCTGCTGTGTGGCTGCGCTCGGCTGAACACAGAAGACGCGCTTCCTCAAATCCCACATAAGGGTGCCAGTGACTTCACCACTGGGGTACTTGAGCAACGACTGGAGCGTGCTCTGCAGCTTCTGGATTGGGTTGTAGTCTAACTGCGACCTGCTCTGCCGGGGCCTGGCGACGTCCTGCTTGCTGGCCGAGGACGGTACATACGTCATGTAGTCGCCATCGAGCACCCAGCAGTTCTTCTGATCGTTGTGCTTCAGCTTTTGGTCCACATGCAGCCAGTTCGGGGTCATCAGCTGGTGCATCGTCACCCACTTCTGTTCGAGGCAGCGGGCGAACTCCACGCAGACATGCTCACGAGAGGGTCTGCTCGGCATGTCCTGGGCGGGATTCTGGAGGATGCGGCAGAGGCGCGCGATGTGATGCCGGTCTAGATACAGCCTCTGGTCCGCCCAGTGATAATCGAGCGGGGTATCCAAAGACGGATGGTCCCCAGCATTTACCCGAGAAGGACTCCGTGTCCAGTCGGTGACCCACTTAGCGTGCCCACCTTTCCAAGGGTCCGGCTCCTCGTAGAACTGCTCGAGCATGTGCTCCGACGCTGCCTGTACGGCGGGCGTCAGCGACGGCAGGCTACTACGTCGGCCGCCTTCAAGAGAGCACGTCTGACGGCGACATTGCTCCTGAATCTCTGCTTGTGTGGCGACTCGATGTCGTGGGAGATCAGCAAGCGGTCTCGGCGAAGGAGGTTGTGACGTCACTGGTGACTCGTCATGGTCATCGATGTGCTCATGCTGGATCCCAGAAGCCGCGAATCTCTCCTCGCTCGTGCTCAGAGGCGTGTGCCTCAGCCAATCACACTCCAATCCCTGTCCGAAAATCTCTGACTGCAGACACACCACCGGGTCCACGCGCCTGGGCAGGTCAGGACGTTTGGGTGGCGTCATGTCCACCAGCGGAAGCACCACCTGGGCGTTCATGCCCAGGATCGTTGGCGCATGTGATACAGCCACTCCACTCCCAAGCTTGATATCAATCATCAGGGAGTTCTTGAATGGCCCAGTACCTATCAGCAGGTCCCACGAGTTCTCTGGCTCGAAGGTCACGAAGGCATACAATCGGTGCAGCGTCATGTGCGGCGTGCCCGCAGCCAGGATGACGTCCACATGGCAGTAGTGCGTGAACTTCGTTGGGCTGTTGTCACACCTGGTGACCTTCGCGCCAGTGCGGGCCTCGTACACCGTGAGGCCCAGTCGCCTCACAACTGCAATGGAGATGATGTTGCAGTTGGCGCCGGTGTCCATGAGGATCGCCCGATACAACATGAGCTCTCCACCAGACGACACCAACGCCAGACCCTCGTACAGCGAGGCGTTCTGCAGTTTGCAGATGGGCTGAACCTGAGCCATGAGCAGCACCTGTTCGTCGGTCAAATGCTGCTTCATCTTTGCCCTCAGTGTGTCGTAGGCTTGGGTCTTGATGGTGCCAGCTCGAACATGTCCATGGTCGCTGAAGTCCACCACCCCCAGGTCGTTCACACAAGCAGCGGCTGCACACTGGGCGGCGGCACTGTTGACCACGCCGTTGGGCATCTCGTCCAGCGGCACCTCCTCGATCGCACAGTGTTCTGCACTATCTGCCTGTTCTCTCACCCCCTGCACCATCGTGTCGAGTGAATGCTCTAGTTCGTGCTCGTTGACCTCGGTGGGCTGCTCTGTGGCGCCATGTGGCTCGTTGCCTATGAGCTCCTCCAGCGCCAGGAGGTTCTCGATGTCCTTAGGAAGATCAATGGCGTGCTGAGATATCAAGATGGCCGCGATTTGTGAGCAAGAGCGCACGGCACTACGTAAGTTGGACGCCAGCAGATGGAACTTTCTGCTAAGGACGTTGGGAGGAACGGCCCTGGGCACCTGAGCGGCCTTGTCAAACTCCTCCGGCGTCTTGACCTGGAAGCTCTGCATCCTCTGAGTGCTGCCCAGGGCGACTGCGGCCCTGGCCTGGAGATCTGGTGCGGGAATGATGCCAGTATCATGACTACCTCCCAGCCCATCATGAGCGAGGCGGTCCTCCTCATTCTCCTCGTACTCGGCCTGCTGGTTGAAGTGGGAGTTGTACTCAGTCTCGGCATCGCTGTCCTCAGACTGGGCTTGCGCCTCAACGCCCTTGCCACCATTGGCCGGCACTCCTGGCTGCAGACCTGCCAATTCTGCGGCGAGCTTCTCCTTCATCTCAGCGCTGGCTGCCACCTGCTGCGGCTGTAGCGACTTCTGCTTGGACTCCGGCAGCTTGAGCCACTCCTTCGTGGTGATCCCCATCTTGTGGTCGTTGAAGCGGTGCGCGATGTTGTAGGCACGCATCTGTGCATTCTTGACCTCATCCGGCCACTTGGAGTTCTGCCTGTCCTTGAAGAAGTTTGGCGGCACTCGGGCCTCACGACACCCCGTGTAGCAGCGCTCTGGAGAGTGGGGCAGCTTCGTGAAGCAATACTCGCACTGGAACTTCTTTGAAGCATCAGGTGGTGGCACCTTGCTGTAGGTAGGCTTCTGACGCTCAGCATTGTTCACCTCCCTCGAAGGCTTCTTGGAGTCGTTGCCAGCATGCTGTGCTTGCTCTCTCTTCTTGGGGTCTCTGCGCCTGTCCCCAGTCTTGGAGGCAGAACTCGAGCGCCTCATGCTTGACACTAGTGCAGCCAGGTCAAGCCCCAGCTGTCTGGCCTCATAGCAGGAGTATACGCAGTTAAGTCTGCGAACCAGCTCCTGCTGCAGTGTGAGAGCCCAAGCCTCCGCATCGTTCTTCAGCTTGTCCTGTACCTCCACGATGATCTCCAGGTCCTCCCACGTGACCTTGTTGGGGGCAGGATGGCTGACACGTAGCTGTTCGGACACGCGATCTCGGTATTCTCTGATGCGCAGGCCCTTGACGCACTCCTCGATGTCCTGCCTGACGATAGGGTCATCCACCCTCTTGCCGGTGTTGAGCGCTGCCTCCCTGCGACGACAGCTCTTCACGTAAGCGAGGCCGTCCTGCTCGGTGGTCTGCGGCTTGGCTATCAATAGATCCTCCTTCTCTTTGGTGCCCTTCATGAGGAATTTGGCTTCGAGCTCTGCAACGAAAGCCCTCAAGGCCCAAAAGTAGTGAGAATCTTCCGTGCCATCTGGCCCCGTTAGACCCTTAGTGGAGGTTCCCTCGCCTGCCCACTCATCCGACTCTTCTCCATCAGCATCACCTGCCTCGAACACCTTACAAACTGCCCAGGTTGACCCTGGCGCCAACTCATGGAACGGAGGCTGCGCGCAACGCACTGATCCCTCGAAAGCGTCTCTCATGGTAAGATCCTTCAGGACATGGCAAGCGTGTGAGGCCATGACGCCATCCTTCAGGTACGCAGCACACCACCAGTCATATGCGACTGAGGTAGAGTGATCGTCTCCTGCTAGAAACGAGGGCAGGCTATCCCACAATGATCTGAAGTCTGGCTTGGAGTCAGCGAAAGCCTTCCTCTGCTGCTGACTGAGCGCGTGGAAAGACGCTGACTTCATGTGCCTACGCTTCTTAGCCTCGAAAGTCCGCTGTACTTTCGCTACCATGTCAACAAAACGCCTGATGAAGAGCGCTCTGTCCTCATTCTTGCCACCCGTGTACTGGAGCTTGACATCTTCCTTGTCAAGTGTGTGACTATCTCTGTCATAGTAATCCATCTCGTCTACGTCGTCAAACGCAAAGAGGAACTGATTTGCAGGCGCTGAGGCTGCTACTGCTGCTGCAAGTGCTGTCGCTGCGAACGCTGTTGCTGCTGGTGATGCCGGTGCGGAGGGAATGTATTCTGAGCCCGATCCCTCTGCGCTCATATATCCCGTGTCAAGGTCCTGACTGACTCGCTCTCGTGCCAGTCGCCGTGCCTCACGTTCTCTGGACTGGACAGAGGCAGCGCTTGGCTCTGCCTCACCCTCCGTGGTAAAGTACTGCGTTAATGCTCAGCTAATGGGCCCAAGGAAGAGTCCCCTCTCTCAGCGCAAAGCTCGTTCACCAGCAGACTGGAGGCTTGATTCAGACTGGCTTCAGCCAGTGCACTGAGTGCCCCTGGATTCACCTCGCTGAACAAGCGGAAGAACGAAACGCATGCGGCCAGCGAACGCCTAAAGGTCCACCACTGCGCTTCAGCGCTCTGAATCCGCAGCAGATGCAGAATATTCGTGCGAGGAGAACTCAAAGCTGGGCCAGCGTGCTGAGCACTTCTGGATAAGCTGGGCCAGAGTTCATCAGGAGCACAGTGAGCATGAGGGCAACTCCACAGCACCAAGGATAGCACCGATACGCAGCGGTGTAAGCTAGGCCAGTGTGCTGAGCACCCCTGGATTCACAACACCACTGCTAATGAAGGACGCCGTAGCTGGAATGGAAGCTCACTCCCCAGTCCAGTAAGCAAGAACAAAGTCGCTGTACAGAGTTGGGAGCTAAGCCAGTGTGCTGAGCACCCCTGGATTCGCAACACCACTGCTAATTCAGAAGGTGACCGGTGGTATAAGGGCCTCACCAGCTAACCAGTGACGTAGAAAAGATAGAAGAATCCTCCCACACATTATGATAAAGCACTAGGAAGTCACTCCAGTGGTAAGCAGCACTCCAAGCTGGTCAGGTAATTAACTCTGAATCCACCAGGTAACCGTATCACACCAGTGAATATAGCTTAAAAAGAGCACTCACTGTCGCCTTCAGGGCTGATGTCGCTGCCAGTCCTCTAGCAAGCTCTCCCCTACTTCAGGCTTAGGCCAGTACACCAGGGGTGTCCCTGGATTAACCGTCAGACAGGGTGAAGCTGCTCAAGAAACCGTAAGTTGCAGTTCCAGACATAGAGCAGTGACTCACTGCTGATCCGCTTCTTTGCTGGTAAGTCCAAGCAGATGCCGCCGCCAATTAGCTCCCAGGCCAAGCACACCTGCCTTTCAGTTAGGCCAGTACACCAGGGGTGTCCCTGGATTCACTTCAGACAAGGTGGCCAGCTGGAGAACCCACTGAAAGGTAGCTCATCAAGGTGCAAATTGACTGCTGATCCACTCCCCGTTGGTAAGTCCAGGCAGATGCCGCCGCTGATTAGCTTCCAGGTGACACACACTTGTTTTTCAGTTAAGCCAGTGCACCAGGGGTGCCCCTGGATTCACTTCAAACAAGGTGGACAGCTGAAAGAACCACTGAGAGGTGCTCATTAAGGTGTACATTCACTGCTGATTGACTCTGTTGTCGCCGCCGCCCAAGCTCATGCCGTGCTGATTAGCTCAAAACTGAAGAACACCTGTCAGCAGTTAGGCCAGTGCACCAGGGGTGCCCCTGGATTCACTGAAGAACAAGGTGCTGAGCATATCACTGAGTAGAAGAAGGCTGCTCATGACTAGTGAATTCAAAGCTGATCCGTTGTCGCCGTCGCTGGTAGCTCTTTCAGTGCAAGTACCACCAAGTTCAGGGAAGAAGAAGGGTCCGCCAGTGCACCGTGGGTGCCCCTGGAGTCGCCTGACTTCCGAATCCGCTCTTGCAAACTGCTGCTGACTTCTCGCCAAAGGGCCTCTACTTCTGGATTAGCACTGAAATAAAAAGCCGCTCCGCGCAGGACATTATTGTTTTGAAAAAGTATGAAAACAGCAGTAAAACATATTCATCAAAATTGTATAATAACCGCAAAATACGAATTATTGTGTACAAAAGCTGTGAGCAGAACTGTCTTAGCAATCTAGCACTGGCACGCGAACAGCCACCTAGCACTTGCGAAGGCAAAACAATAATGAGTCCACTGGTCTGACCTTCGGTCAGAGGTCACTTATCTCTCAATGCTCTGTCACATTTCCCAAAACTGTAACGGGTTCTAGCCCTCAAATCTTCATCTGGCCAATGGAAACTCATTATTCCATGCCAGCTTTAACACTGTTACCGCTTAACATATTCTGACTAACACGTCAGCGTGGCAAAGGAGTCACTGCCGTCGTCATCGTATCATTCCTTGGTAACCTGATACTGCAAATATCTTCCCTAGCAGGTCTGCCTCTCTCAGGAGGTCATCTTGGCGAAGCCTGTCATACTGTCACCTCTGTCACGCGTGTCATCAGCTGGACAAACCCGGCACGATACCATGAGAAGCCGGCGTTTGTTACAAAGCAGAAGGGCAGAAATGCTATTATTCGTTTTTTAATCGTCACTCTGAAATACGATACGAGCGGCAGCGCAATATCTATCCGTAACGTAAACCTCGGAAGATACCTTGAAACGTCACTCTGAAATACGATACGCAATTCATGGGGGCTACATCCTAAGAACTGTAGGGCTAAATGCCTAAGGTGAGGGTTTAAAGTGGACTCAGTTCCCCCCAATATCCTAAAAACACCTTGAGGGACGCCTCATCGGTGTAAGAAGGCTGGTACCAGCTCAACAACAAAGACATCAAAGACATATACAAAGGTATGCACCCTATATTGTGAGGTCACAACTCTTTTAAGAGGGGAGATCTGTCAGGGATATGACCGATGACATATGTGTCATACATGTCATAAGTGTCATACGTGTCATACCTGTCATATCATGTCATGTCAAGTCGTGTCATGTCACATGTTATAATGACATACAGTCGTCAGTACGGTCGACTGTGACATGTACAGTCATACTATCTGTCATCCACTCACCATGAGTGACATCTGTCATCGAGAGGCTGATCACAGCATCTCGATGATGAAGCAAGGCAGTTCTTGAAGAACAAACTGTTCTGAAGGGACTCGTTTTCGCTTCAAGCATGAATTGAACACCATGCGGGTATCATATGGCTTATTCGATCAGCCGATACTGTTGTTCACCCAATGCCTTCGGGTTCATCACAACCCAATGGTGGTAACGCTTGAGAAGCGTGGGGGCATTGGCGTATATGAGAGAGCATTGAGCTCGAGCAGCACTTCTGGATATCAGACTGCACTCATACCCACCAAACTCTTGCGCGTGCTATTGTCGTTCAATAATAGCCGTGCCATACATATCGCTCGCATAGCGAGCCCTAATTGGCTACTGCCCGGTGGTATGGTACTGTCACAAGTACCAAAATGTATGCTTTATTATGGGCACTAGATGGGGTGTATGAGTCCCATGAAGGTTTTGAAAAATCATTTAGGACCCTTTTGAATTGTTATTGATGCTGAAATGTACTCTCGTGAACTTTAGGTATGTGTATGTGCGGTGTGCTTTTGGGGGGTGTAACGCCATAAAATTAATTAAATTTTCTGGTACTGTCACAAGTACCAAGCGCGCGGTGACTTAAAAGGGCACGCTATGTGTGTCTATTGCCCAATGCTCCTTTGCAAAGGATTTAGGCACTTTTAGATCCTCTCCAAAGGATCAAATTACATCATCAGTTATGGAACGTTAGATGCAAAATAACTCTATGTTTGCGAGTATAGATTAGTATTTAGGCTATGTATTACCTAATTTATTGCACACATCCGGCTATATGCGCAGAAGTATATCCAAGTTAGCACACATTTGTAATGCAATGGGTGAACAAACATGCACTCTATATAAGTATAGAGTAATCAGGTCTTCTACATAACTATAAGGTGCTCAATATTTACATTTATCATACGCATTTCCCGATTGCTACCCCATCAATTATTGACATAATAGATGCTTAGGTACAATCCTATCACTCAACAATGTATATGTATGTATATGCACGTTAGCTATTCCACTTATAAGCTTAGATCCTCTCTCAAGGATCAAGCCTTTTTTCCGAGATCGGATACCATTTTGTGTCAACTTGACGTGCAATTTTCACGTTGATAAATGCTATGGGGTAGTCCACAGTAATACAAAAAATACAATTTAGTGTGTGTATTTTAACCCCCAAACCTTAAAATGTCGAATGGAGCGTGCTAGATGACTCGTTATGCGGCTCTAGTTTGATCCTTGACCAAGGATCTACCATTGGGCAATAGACATGTGGCCACGAGGTGGCATGCATGATGTCAAATTTCATTATTGGGATGTATCCTAAGTGGTCGTCATGCGTTGTGCCATTTGAACGTCTTTAACGCCAGTATTGGGATTCGATAACACCCAAGGGTGTGATAAAATGGCCTCTCAGCATTTTTTGTAGTAATATCGGGAGCGGTTTCGTACTTAAGTTCCATGTGTAGAGTCCAAGTACGGCAACTTCTCATGCATGTAAAGGTCTTGAAAAATCGATATATGGGTTTACTTTTGATGTCATAAACGCTGGTGAGGCGATCCGACGTTATAATATACTTATTTCGTAGCTTTAGTGCCACGACTAGGCTCCAAAATCGACGATAGCCCTCATACTTAAGGAATCTTGAGTTGGACCATTTGGTGGAGATGGGATGTTTAGCATGTCGCAGTTTCAGCGACGGGCAGTATGCCAACTGCCCCATGCTCACATCCATCATTGGCCATGTTATACAGCTTCAATTTGAGCCATCGCTGGGTTGAATAGAATCCCAAGTCTGTTCAAAAAGAAATCCGAAAGTAGCGCCATGATTTCGAAGACAAGTGAGACACCATTGTGTAACACAAAACTCCACCTTGTTGGCAATATGCATCCACTGGGAGGGCTACACGTAACCTATGGACCAATGGGGCATAATACAACTCAGTTTGGGTCGTTAAGGTAATGGTATATCATGGACATCACCATCAGGATGGAGGAGGACATCAAAAAAAATCTAGCGTTTTGGTACTTGTGATAGTACCAGATTCGATTCTGGTACTATGACTAGTTGTCCACTACCCGGTGGTACATGGGGATGTACCCAGGAGGGTCTGGGTACATAGCGATGTACCCAAGCTGCGCGATGTGTTTCAATGACTAAATTCATTACTGTGTCATTAATACATGAAAATATATTATCTTAAGACCCTCCCCAGGGTGCCAATATATCGCAGGGCTAATTTTGACTCGATAGCATATCCACTCGTGACGTTCCGGACTCGGCAAACTCAACTTTTCATAGGGGCAATGTACGAGATACCGGCTGCTTTAACCGACATTTTGAGGATCAAGGCGACCTCGGATGAAAATTTTGATAAGACACTACGGAAAGAGCAGGTCGAGAACTTGACAACATGGGTCCTCAAATTTTCAAAGGGCCGTCGAGGAGGCAGGTAGTATAAGCAAAATTCCAGTCATTGCGGTAGAATCGGCCCTTTTTCGGTAAATTCTAAGAACACATCGAACGCCATGACGTTTGAAGCTGAAACTTTTGGATGAAACGCCCACCCAATGAATGACACTTGCTTTTTAGGGTACTACATGATGCACGAACGTTAGATTTGGCGATGCTATTGTTTAAGGAGCACATATGAGGCATCCCCATCGATGTACCCAAGGGATGTACCCAAAAATATCGACTTTTCATTTTCTTTCCGGCGGCATACGGCGGTAGCCGGCGTTTGAGTACACGTGATCAAATAGCCGGCATGCGCGCATCCGCTTATGAGGAATCGGTTTAGGGTATTATCAAGACTTTTGCCCACGCGATCGGTGCACAAATGACACGGGAAAATCTGCATACGTTGGGTACATCGTGATGTACCCAAGGCCGGGTAGTGGACATAGTACCACTGGGCAGTAGCCATAATAGGAGGTGTGGCTAAAGACCAACCCCAAAGGTGAGATCTGCTTTCGTCCCGTCGGTTTCGTCCGTGACGCGGGTGGCGGAGGCTGGATCGGCATCCGCTTGAATTATAACAAGTTCATGCGCTTGGAGGACCGTAAGAAGCATATGGCGCGGGACGAGGCGGGCAACTCGTTGGAGAAAGGCTGTGACTTGCACCTCGTTGCGAACATGGGGATACACGCTCGGTGTTTGGACAAGAGTTGTACGATGAGCGGCGAAGGGTGTACACCGCCATGCGACGCGAACGTCACACCGCGTACGACGTGCTCGAGGAGGTGCGTGAAGTGTACGTCACTCCTGGTCCGGTGACGACGGAGACACGCAGTCACCGACCAAACCAAGTCCGGTCGATGGGGAAGAGGACTAAGACTAAGGTGACGATCGACGAGCCTGTAACGCCGACTCCGGCAATCAAGTGTGTGCGTCCATGCCTCGAGAACCCTTTCGAGTTCGGATGGATGTTGGACCCAAACACCGAGGACCCGGCCGCCCGGCACGTTTGGCAGTCTTCGCAGCAGGTGGACGAGGCTCTAGCTAGTGGTGCAATATTTGGAGACCGCGGTGCACTTTCATTCCGAACATCGCTACGTGAACACTCGCCGCGTGTCCGTCGGGTCTTTGGACGAGGTGCGGTACCAGACAAGCACCACGAAAGGCCACGCGCAAATGTTGGCTCGCATGTTCTTGCAGTCGGAGAAGCGCATGAAAGTGATACAGGTTGGCCAACCGACCGTCCGTTTAACTGCACGTGGAAGACACGACGGCTTCCTGGACCGCAGTTACACGTTGTCCTCTAGTCGAGGTGAACCATCGCGGGTGATATTTGGTCATCTGGCACGGGCTGCTCAACAACGCATCAGCTGCTCCTGTTACTCGTGGCGCCAAACGATGACTCGCGTGGGAAGGTCGACTTCGGTGAAGCTGTGCGTGTGCCTGTCCACCCTCCTATTCCGCGCTGGTTTCAAACCGAGACATGCATTTTACGTGCAAGCGGGGTTCACCACGGAGGAGATCGACGACATCTTAACGGCGTTGGGATCCCACCTCACCACCGGCGATCGTGTCGGGAGTGAGGAACTGGTCTACGGGCAATGGATGGTGGTGCCGGGTACCGGTAGGAGAGCAAGTTGCGCGGCCTCCGATTCCCGCAAGGGTTGCGTGACGGCGAAGACCCACAAGCAATCCCAGCCCATCCTTTCAAAGGATGGCCCAAGGGTGTGGTCATGGGTCGGCGCAAGGTGAATGGTCAGTGGGTGACGCACAAGTTTCAATTCTGTCTTCTCCACTAGTGCTGCGCTACGGTATTGCCCAACTACTGTGATGTACCGCCTTCACCTACGGACCTGGTTGTGGCACCTGGGTTGTCACTACTAACTAAGGAACAACGGCTTGGAGCTGGGGCCTTGACCTTTCAAGAGCAGTAAATCGGGTGCGAAAGCGAGATTGTTGTTTGCATTGGCACGTTTTGTCGGGCTTTGGACTAACGTGATTGTAGTTCCACGGGTGCCACACGTTGGGAAATATGCGACCGAGTGTCAAGGGATAATGTGAAAGTTACACATCATATCTACGGTGCAATGGCTAATAGTCCACACTATCCGGTGGCCACGTCCACATTGGTCGTGGCCATGAGATGGTTTTCGCGATCCCTGCGACATTTGATCCACGCCCCATCGAAGAATGCAACAAGGTTGCATCGGCATGCGACCTCAGGTCGGACCTCAGGTCGGACCGACGAGGTTCCCGCAAGGCACCGGGGTCTGAAATTTCAACCAATCACACGCGTGCTTGAAAATATGCACCAATGTTCGTGCTGCGATGCTTTGACCTGGCAGGCGAATTTGGAGATGGTCATTACAAGATTTAATGGCATTAAATGTTTAAACCTCAAAATAATGACGCTGTCATCGTCGCAGCGACGAATTTGTATGCCGCCAGCGCGAATGCGTGACGATGAAGACGGACAAGTTTGACGGCGCGGGCAGTCCGCTCGTGCGCCAGTGCTGCGCCAGTGGTTTTTAATACAGAATTACAGTATGTCGTTCTGTGCAGTTTATGTCGGTTTGTACATACAGTGCTTAACAGTGGTGGCCCCATGTCTACACAAGTCAAGCAAGAAACCCAAAGGTCATTATCACGCATATCACACGCACAGCACGCACAAGCATTTTCAAGCATTCAGGGCATATCATATTTTGTATTCAAAATTACTTTCGATGATATGTCTATCTCGGCATGTGCCATCCAGAGGTTGTGCATGCTGAGCATGCATCGATCTAAAGCCCATCTTGGCTTACAGCATCTTGCAACGCGAGCTCTAGGGGGCCGCTCTCGCTCGTTGCATTCCCCCCTGCTGTCTTCTTCGCTTTTCTATCTTCGTAGAGTGACTCTACTAAGACGGACCAGTGAGGTTTCATGCCATTCCCAGCGAATAGGTCTAGGCCTTTGCGCGTGTACCTCACGCACACATGCCAACTTAGGTCTTTCGCTGACGGAATAATGTAAACTGTTTTCTTCTTTTGTTGTTGTCCCCACCAAAGCCTCCGCAATGGATAGCTGCGGTCAGCGAGCCAGTGCTTTGGCAAAAGAAATGCGCAGAAGTCCCTGCACTCAGCTGCGTAGAAAATGAATGCAGCGTCGCTCATTCCACTCGAGGGTGGTGCGCAGATGTAGTTCGCATTTAAAAGACCCCCCCCAGTCTTTCGGGTCGAAGATGTCCTTGGCTTGCCACCCCTTTATTGACTTTGCCATAGCTTGGTGGTCCACCGACATAAGAGTACAATTTTCTTGAAAATCTGTCTGTAGGATATTTTTCACGTGTCCCATAATTCCAGAACCCGCTGCAAATAAGTCAACTATCACCCTACTTTTAATCTTCTTCGAGTCTTTGAAGTTCGTGACATTGAACTTGGTGAGCAGTTGGCGAACGTGTTCCGCTTCCACAACTGCTCTGCTCTGTCGCCCTCTGTCTTCGAAAACGTCATTAAAAATAGACTCTGTCCAAATTGTCTCGATGGAAACTTCGGACAAGTACTTCTCTTGCATACGCACACGAAAGCTACTTGCACTCCTCATGTACGTATTGCGATCTGGGATGCGAGCGCGTTGTTTCGCTCGCATCCGAGATCGCTCAGAACGACACTCGGTGCATAAACCTCGGTCAAATGTACTTTCATCGTGGGTGCACTGTCTTTTCGGCATATTTATTGATACGTCGATTTATTCTATCCAAAATTCAGAACCTTTCGAGTGCGTAGCTGGAAAAAAACATCGGCTGCCACTGTTAAGCACTGTACAAAGCGACACAAACTGTACAGAACGACATGTTTTTGCAATAGACGCCACAGTCACAGTTCACGAGTGCCTATGACATACTCTACTGTCATACGTCACAAGGGATGCGTGATCGGTCATCTGGAGTATCGCGAGTGTTGACTCGATACTGAATGTCAAAATATTGCCTTTAAAATTAATATGCCCCTATACCGTCAAAAATATTATCATCTGACGGCAAAGAATCGATTTCTACTGCCACATCGGACAAAATGCGAGGTCCCACCTTGGTCCGACCTCAGGTCCGACCTCAGGTCCGACCTCAGGTCGGATGTCGGTGGGTTCCTCATTCACATCGCTCAACGATGCAGATTCGCACTCCCGTGGCATGGGACTTCTTGAGCCAATGAACGCACGACTCTACGCGAAGGCTACATCCATTACGACGTCGCACCGTAGATATGATGTGTAGTTAGGGATCTTGGCGGCGAAAGAAGTATGTTTTCCATCTTCTAGAGTTTTTTTGCCTAGCACTTAGCTTTTTCTCTAGATGACACCCCGCTGACAGGCGGGCTGAGCCCCTTTTTGTGGCCGCGCTGTAGCAGAGGGAGTAGCCCCTGGTGTTTTCACTAGCCTGCTTTGCAGGGATACTGCACTCTCAGGACTTTGTCCCCTTTGCTAGCGTAAATGTTTTATTATTGTTATTATTATTAGTATGTTTTGAACCGAACTGGGGGGCCGACCACCCGGACTTGTGGTTAGTAGTGGTCCGCGATAGCACGTGAAAACCCAATTGAGAACGTAGTTGGTCAATGCACGAAGACGAGTAGGCGATGGGGCGAAGGGCACAAGAAATGGAGAAGTCGTGTTACGGAACTCTAGAGGCGAAACATGCGCGCCGGTAACTTTGCTTTGAATATTGATTTGAAGAAGCAATGTGATATTTTGTTGTGGTTATTGAACCCAAGAATATGTTTGCCTTGAATACGAAAAAAAATAACTGTGTAAACCCTAAAAAATAGGCACCAACCCAACCAACGAAATTCCTTAAAGTGGTTAAAAAGATATGGATTTTTTTTTGAAAATTCGGAAATTTTCCGAAACCCCAAAAAGAAATCCATATAAAACTATACAATATTTTTGGGGGTTCATCGATGAAACCCCAAAAATATATTTCATAAAATAAGGCGTAAAAAGTATTATTTTGCTGCCGAATTCCGAAAATTTTATGAAGCTTAAAACGATTCGGCAAATATTGTATAAGTTAACTTTAAAATTTATGTTTTCCTCGTAGAACGCCAGAACCCCCAAAAATATTTCTCTTAATTCAGGTTGAAAAAGATCATTTTTTTGGTAAAATTTAGGAATATTTCTTAAACCCTAAAACTGCCGGAAATTTAAATAAAATTAAATCAAACTAGGGAAAATCTTAAACCCTAGATTCGGTAAAATTTTCAATTTTTTGGGGGCCTCCCATTGTAAAACTCCCCAACTCCCAAAACTCCCAAACTCCCCAAATGCGTAGAAAAGAATGGAAAAGAACCAGACGCGAGAGGTTATGAGCTCGGAGCTGCTTTCCATTGCTTTCTGTCGAGAATCGCGCGATCGGCCGCGAAGCGGCCGAAGCTCGTAACCTCTGGCTTGCGAGAGAATACTGTACCCATACAGTACAGTACTGTGTCACAGTAATCTAAACGACGGTTCTGCGTTTTCATCAGCATGACAGACTTATTCAGACTTCTTCCTAAGAGCTCTACCGTACCGACTAAAACTTAAGAGTTATCAGAAGATCGCGGGCTTGTTAGTGTCGGGACTTGCACTCTTCATACATGCAAAGTTGAATTCGGAATTATCATACAGCGATAGGTTGTCCAATAGTCTGTCAAGCTCACGAAAGCGGAGAAAGCCCTCGTCAGGAATCGCAACCTACTCCCTTCTGACAAGAAGGATGTCTCGGATTTGGAAATCATTTCGTGATCTTTATCGCAACATCAATAAGCTTAATGCGCAGGTAGTGCAGACACCACTCACGTCCTCCCTCGCGCAGTCCGATTACTTGCCCCGTTTCACTAAACGGCTTTCATCTCATCTGTCTCAGACGAAAGAGATCGAGGCTCTCAAGGCAAAGCGTACACGTCTTCAGGAAGATATGAACGCGGTACGATGACGGATATTTGGGTTGAGTTAGACTTTGAACCTGCGGTGACACCTCGAGGTTTTTTTCTCGAGTATATGCGTATCGTGTTTAGGGCAGTGTTTGACCTTTCATTTATGACTTTCGAAGTTTGAAATTTGATCGGATAAATATATGTCGAGCACTCATGTTTCTTCTCAGAGGCGTTCGGGGCTACAAAATTACAAATCGCACGCCATACTTTCCAAGTGATCAATCATGAAGCTCAGCAATATCACCTGCAAACATATACTGCTTTCGAAGGGTTGTGTAACGTTTATTTTTCAACGTCGCTTGTTTTCCTGGGAGTAAGCTGATTGTATTCTTCTTATAAGAACTGTGTGTTTCTTGTAAGTGAGCCTTTTGCCGAATGGGCGTGTGCTTGGCACGCTTCGCCTTTCAGTTCGAAGGACACAAAGCCGCAAGCAGGGCTATTGATGACGCGCGCAATCTGGCAAGTGAGTGTTGTTCTGTTGCAAATTCTTTGCTTGCTCCTTTTTAGGTTTTGACGATACCGATAGGGTAGAACTTACTCGAGCCACTTGGTGTTCCAGTTGTCCGAGCCGCAGTGACGGGAGCTGAGCAATTCGATTCAAAGCTTAAAGAGCAGGTGCGCAAATACTCGTTGTGCTGTGTTCTAAAGCGCACTGTAAAATTTCTGCTCGTTTCTTTCTTTGCTAGAGCTCACGGAGGAACTGTTCATGCAGTATCTGACGAAAAGTCAAGTCCTGGTCTACATGCCCTAGCCATCCAACCTCATATTTTCCTGCTTTTCCAACCGACAACTTCGTACAGGCATGACTTTTATCTACCGACTCCCCTGTATGCACTCGAAATAAGCTCAGAATGGTACCGATAAACTTTCCAGGGGGAAATCTTCATAGCTGCGCAAAAGGAGCTGCACGCCCAATCACAAAAGGTGAAACACAGCGCAGAACACGTTTGTGTCGCTCCGTGAGCCCATGAAGCCTCCTAAATACTTCGTGTCTGAATCGAAACGAGGAAGTATACTTGCTCAGAGGTATCTTTAATTCACTATAACTTCGAAAAGAGTTCAGCGCGCTTGAAGCTTGCGCGAGTGTAGTGATCTTTGTGAGGAACTGTAATATCGGCGACAGTAGGACGAGGTATAACTGCTCGCTTCTTCCGTAACATACAAGTCCTTGATCTCTCTTATCGTTTTTAAATTAATCTGGTTTCCTTCAAACTAATATGAGCGGCTTGTGTGGAAGCATGCAAACGTACAGGCACCGAGTTGTGTTCTACCTTATTCAGCGGTAGTTGGTGCCCTCATTGGACCTGAAATCACCTAAAACTTTAAACACGTTATCTTACGGGCACTGTAGTATCCCTTTCCAGGAAATGGAGCGACACGTTAAGGATCAGGAAGAACAGATGGGGAAGATTGCAACGAGATTTGCGCAGTCTTCAGCAATGTAGCATGCCCTCTCTTCCCAGCTTCCACTTGTCGGCGTTGTATGAATCGAACTTTCGTTTCTCATTTTCTCACATCTTTCGAATAGTAAGCTGGAAGCCTGTCATCCACATTATTGCGTGGTCCCCTGCATGTTTTTTTTTGTGAGCTCAACTTTATCCACACACTCCAGGATGCATATGAGTGAACAGCGTTTTCCTGCTTTCATAGCTTGGTGTTTCCTGCAGCTCCCAGCATCTCTCAGTGAGGAGTGTTAAATACAGAGACTTCGCTGCAAATGTCAACAAATTGAAGGAAGACGTGGACAAGACGTCAACGGAAGTATCTTCTCAAGTGCCGACTTCGGGTGAATACGGTACTGCAAAATGATATGTGTAAGTCTTTGGTCGCTTGAGAATGTCTATTCGTCCAAATTACCAGCTAAGATACCAAGTCATTGGTTGCGGTGACCTATCGCAGCACTGTTAATTGATTTGACCTGGTATATTTGCAAATTGCCTCCGGAAAACTCTAGATACAGTAGTGCAGTTCTCCGAGTGCGTATATTTTGAGACTTAGGGTTTAAACTGTGCAAACTTATTTCTAAAAGTAGGTTCATTTCTGCCATATGTAATCTACTGACTTGAAATACTTGTCATCTGTCTAAGATTTCGATCACGTCACGACCGTCAGTGCATTTCATGATTATATCTGATCCTTAGCTAGTTGCTAAGCATTCTCATCTTTGATGCCAAAGAGTCTGGGTTTGTGGATTGCAGTGTACACTGCAGTCCGAGTCCCTTGCTGAGATCATCAGTTGTTATAGATCGTCTCTGCTATAGTAGGTTCTTATAAGGGGGCTCCGTTGAATTCGCGTGGGAGAGTTTCGCGCGAGCTAGGGTAGCGCCGCAGGCTTGGAATGGTTCTATACTGAAACTGCCATTCATTCAATCAAACAACAATGCCAATCAGCACAGCTCGAATCGCAACGGGCGACGCAGTTGAATTCTCGATCTGACGATCGCCAGGCGCTAACGATGGCATCGCCACCGTAGTCGTGTGTCGCATGCGTTGTTCCTGCAGTCGCGTCTCGTATACCACTGCGCCACGAGCCCATGAACGCGTCGCTTTTAACGAACGTTTAACGAACAATGACGAAGAATCGAAGGGCGACACTCAGAAATACGAGCATTGTGTCGCGAACTTATGCACGAAGCGTCCACACAAAGCACAACTCTCTAGCCCTACTACTAGACAGTCTTACTTATTGTCAGTGCCTCCACAACACTAGCTCGGCTTTGCATATGTTTCCTTATATGACTGCACAGTTAGCTTGCTACTGTAACTATACAAAATCTCAAAATTTTTGATATCTCTTTATCTCTTCTCACAACCTATGCAAGCTCTTTTTCTCAACATGAAAAAGACTGTTAATTACAGTTCTGACGCTATCACACAAGGGTAAGTCCACAAATGTATGTCTTTACAAGCAGGAGAATACTGTATCTTATAAATTATCTCATAACACTGCTGTTTTCGCGGTCTTAAGCGAGTCCTGGCTATTTTCGGAATCACTGTTACGAAGGCAAAACAAAAATGAGCGTCTGGCTCACCCTGCTACGCCGCCCTACATATTCTCGCTATCTCCAAACAAGTGTAACACCCATCCGTATTTCCGTATCTCGTCACTGTCATAACTCCTCGCGCGTATCGTACTGCGCGTGTCATACGTTCGTCACAGAGACTGCTACAGCAAGTGTCACAACCCGGCTGAGGTACACGATAAGCCGTGGTTTGTGACAGCTGTCGCGAACTTATGCACGAAGCGTCCACACAAAGCACAACTCTCTAGCCCTACTACTAGACAGTCTTACTTATTGTCAGTGCCTCCACAACACTAGCTCGGCTTTGCATATGTTTCCTTATATGACTGCACAGTTAGCTTGCTACTGTAACTATACAAAATCTCAAAATTTTTGATATCTCTTTATCTCTTCTCACAACCTATGCAAGCTCTTTTTCTCAACATCCCCCATCTGTAGCTGCCACTGGTAGCACAGACATTAGACAAGAGCTTGCTCAGCATCTTCTGTCGTAACGCCATCCATTGCGAACTTGCCCATGCTGAAGGTAAACATACCCACTCCAGAAGCTTCTCCTCCTCGCAACATCCTGGCTCTTGTCAAAGGATTGCGAAACACCATGACCCACATGGATCTTCTGCCAATAGGTCCATGCTCCAAATGCCCAATTACATGTAAGCGTCCAGCGTGACACAGCTTACGAAAGTATTGTGCCCTGCTTTCTGTCATATCTGTCATGTAGTGCGATGGCACATGAATGCAAGCCACCACTCGGCTGGCCAGTACTGCCAATGGCAACGCAATATCCAGCACTGCGAACCAGGGTGAGGTCACCACCGCGTCACACACCCCATACTTCTCCTTCCAGGCTCGATAATTGCCCGGTTGTAAAGCATTAAGGGCTTCGTGCCACTTCAACTGCGGGTTCCAATCATTGTTCATAACCTTCAGGTGAGGCCATTCCAGCGACATAACCTTGCCAATGACACCTGTGCCAGCCCAAGGATCCCATACCTGTGTGATCTTCTCCCAAGTCACCTCGTGCGCCAAACGTCTGACCTCCTGAGGAACTGTCATCACCAACTCTAAGCCCCAATCCAGTTGACTGGCAATCTTCACCTGAGCTCTGCTCAATTGCGTCACATCTCCTCTCTTCTGCACTTCCTCGGGGCTCATGGCCTGCACCGTGGACGTCTTGCGGAGACTTCTCGCGCGAGTGTGCTGCTCTGCACACTTCCTGCTCAAGATGGTACGATGGCCCTCATGCCAGAATCCTGGCATCACTTCTGTGATCACTCTGCTGAGCTCCTCCTGGTTTCCCCAGGCCACTCTGTCAGGAAGATCCCCCATGCTCCCTTCTTTTCTGAGCATCTGCCGCGAGGTCAGCGCCTGCCATGGGTCTTCACGTCCCGGCCTCACTGCACGATGCGGACCCACGTCTGCAGGCAACAATACCACATCTGATCCCAGCTTCTCTCTCAGCTGCAGCTCCATGGCCGCCATCTTGTCGACGATTGACGCGCTCACCTCGGCGGCAGCTGCCACCACGGTCCCACCTAAGCACTTGGGACATTGCCAATCCCCTTCAGGTACTCCATCCAGCGCTGGATTCAGACACCACGTGTGATAACCACGGTTACAGGTGTCACACGGCAACATGGCTGCCTCCCCATCTGTCCGCATGCACGCCTCACACGCGAGATGCTTGCTGGGAATGGCTGCACTGCAGTCGTACTGGTCTTTCACTTGTAGGTGACATGGTGCAATATTTTGCACTGTGCTCTTCTCCCGCAGCTTCGTGCTGTCCTCCAACACTACCACTCCATCCCTTTGCACCTTGACTATCTTCAGGATGGCTGGCTTGGTAGCTACCTCCATGCCAGAGCGCGGTTGTTGTCGTATATATACGAAGTCGCCTGCCTTGAACTGGTGCGGCTTCGGCTCGTAACTGCCACTCCTCCTGTGCTCGTACCGTAAAGTGTCGCGGTGCTGAGCGATCTCCAGGTTGCACCCTGCATGTACCATGAGCCTCTTTACGATGGCGGCTCGCTGTAACAGATCATCAGCCAGTGTCTTCTCCTCCTGCTTCCCAAAGTCCAACTCGGGTCGAGCACGAAGATCGGTGGCACCGTGGCTTCCTGAGCGAACAGCAAGGTGAATGGCGCCACTCCAGTGGACTGCTGCCTAGCTGCGTTGTAGCTGAGTACGAGTGACCAGAGCATCTCGTCCCACTCGAAGTCCAGGCCCTTGTCGAGGGCCATCTTCTTGAAGCAAAACTTGAGGGTGCGTACCACCCGTTCAGTCAAGCCATTGCTCTCTGGGGAACTCGGTGAAGTCACTCTTCGGTCAATGAGACACTGCTTGCATAGAGCAGAGAACTCACCTTCAAACTCTGTGCCCCCATCCACCAAACATTCTGCAGGCGCCCCAAACACGGATAGAACATGATAGCGAAATGCGCTGGCGATGGTGGCGGCCTCCTTATCGGGGATTGGAACACACACGACGAATCGCGTGTAGTGCTCAATCATGACCAAGACGCGTTGGTTCCCAGCCTTCGTGATGCGTTTCGTAGGCCACGCTAAATCCAGGGACCAGCGGTACATGAAGGACTTGATTTCCAGCGGCGTGAGATTCGCCTCCTCCCGTGCATAGTGCGTCTTCACCCTCTGGCAAGTCTGGCACTGAGTGACCACTGCTTGCACATCCTGTTTCATGCCTGCCCAGTAATGGCGTTGCCACAACAGGTTCAGTGTCCGCCTGATGCCCCAATGGCCGGTCCTCTCATGGTGCTCACGCACCAACTGAATCCTGTCACAGGGCTTGGGCACCAGCAGCTCCTTACCACTGACGGTGACCATGTATAACTCGCCCATGAGCTCGTCCCAACGGTGACGCGCTGCTCTCTTCCTTACCCTGTGATATTCCTCCTTGGGCACCTCCACTCTTCCTCCTGTCTTGACCCACGCGAGGCATAGCTCGTCCTCGTGTATATCGGGGTATCTTTCTCGGAGTGACTCCTGGTTGGTTACGCTGGCTAGCATGGCAACCATTCTCGTAGTGTCAGGCAGCTTGGGCAGCCTCATCTCTTTCTCCTTTGTCACTGGTGCCCACTCTGGGGCTGAGCTCGTCTCTGCTGGCTTGCCTCCAGGTCTTGAAAAGGCCTGCCGGTGACGTGCCTCATAGCCCGCGAGCTTCATGGAGGCCATCTTCCACTGTCTGCGACGTGGAACAGCGTCGGCGGTGCCTAGCCCCTGTGTACCTTTCTGCCCTTGGCTGCACATGCGTTGCAGTCGTTCTTCCCAGTCCTGATGGCTGAGGCGTCGCGCGACTTGCTGGGTGTAGCCGCTGGAACTGGTGATCCACTCTGCTAGTTGTGCTCGCACCGGCTCAGCCGTGTCCTCGGAGGTGGCAGCCACCTTGGTGGATTTCGCAATGGGGATGGCAACTAGCGTGCCATGCTCCTCCTCCTCACTCTCCTCACTCTTCGGCAGTTTGGTCGTGCTGACCTCGGCAATCGCATACAATAGCTCCATTGCTCTTCGATCCATAGCAAGGCCAAGCACTCCTGCCAATTCTTCGTCTTTCATGCCATGTGCCGCGCGCAGCTCACCTGCGCTGTACCCCATGGCAACTGCCTTCTCGTCCAGGTTAACCTCTCTGGTCTCCCCCACTTCATCATCATCTCCTTTCCTCACCACTGTGCCTGCGCGAGGCGCGCGAAAAGCACGAGAGTTTTGCGTCGCCAAGATGGTTGGCAATACTCTCATAGGCTCCCCCACAACGTTGGCGGTGTAGTGAGGCTTCCTGTCTCCTGTGACGACCCTGCGCGGCTTCCAGCCTCGCTGCAGAATATCACGCACGTATCTGTCTGGTGGTCTGTCCACCCGCTCCATCACCAGATTGAACTGCTGATTTTGAAACAGATTGCTCCAATATGCTCGTAGGCGATGCGCGTATGATCCCGCGCGCGCCGCGTCAAAGGACACCGGCTGGCCCACCACGCTGTTGATGATGGGAAACACCTCCTTCCTGATCTTCGAGTTCTCCCTGTGTGACAGCGGAGAAACGTTTTCTAGCACATATGCTGGCGGTCTCTGAGGCTGCAGCTGTTGCAGCGTGGAGAGGACTCGCACTGCCTGGTAGAACAGTCTGCTGTGCCTGCCCTCCAGACCAGCCAGCTTGCCAGCTGGTGACAGGTCCTGGCATGGATATCCACACACCATGACCCACTGTTCTCCACTCAATGCCCCTGCATGTACAAGGTCAATGAGGCTGGTGTCTTCGATGTTGCTGGGCAGTTGCTCCAAGTGGGCTGCCTCGGCACGGAACAAGTCAGGATGACGGCGGCTGAGCGCCATGCACCTGGCCCTGGCTACCGTCTGGCTGGACTTCGAGATGTCCTGGTAGAGGTACTTGTTGACCTTAACTCCGCAGCGCAAGAGCATCTCTAGTCCAGCACACAGGCCCCCACACGGCTCATAGCAGACCACGCCCTCTTCTCTGGCTTCCCGGAAGAAGCTCTTGTCAATCACTCTCGTGTCGATCTTCTTCGGCACTTTGAGCTTACCACCCTCCATGGTCTCGTCGCCGTATATCGCCGGTGAGCCTCCGGAATGCATACCCCTGATTGGCCGGACCTGGCTGAGGGCATCCCAGGCGACTCGAGTCAACCTGCCCGAGCACCTGGCCACTTCCGGGTGGTCAGTGTCAAACATGACCCCCTTGTTACACTCCAGCTCTTCTTGGTAGTGCAAATCAAACAGTCGATGGACTGCGCTGGTCCCCAGCTGCTCCCTGACCATGTTCTCGCAGTAGTTGGCCACCTGGGCTTCTGGGCTTACTTCGGGACCAAGTGGCGGCTCCCTGGTCACTTCCAAGCAAATGATGTCTGTGAAGCAGCGCGTTGGCCTCTCGGCACGCCCCGCTTCCCTGGCTCGGTCCCCTTCACGATCCAAACGGGCACCAGTCTCGTCTGCGGTGCTGGGCAGTGGGTACCTGGATGGCACATCCGCGTTCTCATTCTTCGGACCTGGTCGGTACTGGACCGTGAACTCAAACTCCTGGAGGCTGATGGCCCAGCGTAGGTGTTGACCTTGTAGGTCCCCCTTCTCCATGAGTGTTGTGAGCGGCGAATGGTCGGTGATCAGCGTGAAGTGGATCCCGTGCAGGTACTGTCGTAATGTGCGGACGGCCCACACCACTGCCAGCATCTCACCCTGGAAGCTCGCGTACTGTCTCTCGGTCTTCGACAGCGAGCGGCTGATGACCACACAGATGTGCTCTACGCCATTCTCGTCCTTCTGCCCCAGCACTGCGCCAATGCCATGGTTGCTCCAGTCTGTGTAGAGGAAGATGGGCTTGCTGTAATCAATGGGCTTCAAACATCTCCCCGAACATAGGGCGTCCTTCAATGCTTGCAATGCCTGGTCCTGATCCTTCCCCCAAGCTTCCTTGACATCCAACACTTCCTTTCTGAGCAAGTCGTTCAATGGTCGTGCCATCTCTGAGTAGTTGGGTCCCATGGGTTCCCCCACCAGACCTTTGTAATAGTTCATGAGTCCAAGGATGGAGCGTACTCCAGTTTTATCCTCGGGCTTGGGCAGCTCTTGGATGGCCTTGCACTTGATGTCCTGCGCGCCAATGGTGTTATAGCCGATGCGGTAGCCCAAGAAGTCCACCGTGGCTGACCCGAAGGTCGACTTGCCCGAATGCAGACGTATCCCTGCATCCCCCAAAGTGCGAAGCACGGCTTCCACATCCTTGATGTGCTGCTCAGCGGTGTCTGAGTATATGCACACGTCATCGACGTACGCCACCGTGCAGTGTTGCAGGTGACGTAGCTCGTAGTCCATGATCCTGATGAAGGCTGCGGTCGCTCCAGCTGCTCCAAACGGCATGGATGTGTAGCGATAAAGCTGGTTGCCCCACCAGAACGCTGTCTTGTCCCTGTCCTCCTCAGTGGTCATGGGAATCTGGTGGAACGCCTTGGTCGCGTCCAGGGTAGTCTTGAACTTGGCCTTGGCCACGCGCTGGTAGAGCTCTTCTGGACGATGTGGTAACGTGTTATCCTTCAGCGACAACCGGTTCGTAGACCGGAGGTCGACGCAGAATCTCGTCGAGGTCCACTGTCCAGTGTCGTGATCCTTCTTCCCCGCGACCACCACGTTGCTGGCGTGTCTGCAGTGCTGCGAAGCCGGCTCGATGAAGCCATATTCCAGCAGTTCCTTGCAGTGCAGGTCGATGATCTCCTGCTCTCCCGGGCTGTATTTCCTCGGTCGTTGGTAAGCTACCTTAGTCTCGTCCTTGAAAGGGATGGCGAAGGTCGCATGTGCCGCGCCCCCATGGTAGCCTTTGATGTCCTGCGGCTTGTTGGCGAAGCAGTAGCTGCACCTCCTTACCACGTTGCGCATCTCCTCCCAATTCTCCTCGGTGAACTCGGGATGTCCTCCAAAGGTGGCATTGAGCTCGGTGTCCAGCCACGCGGCCTCGTCCTTGGTGACCCTGGTCGTGCCCCCTGGCTGTAACGTGTCCAGCACCGTGTGCGGAAGCACCTCGTCTTGCTCTGCCACCATGGCCTCCCATCCGGTGTCCCATTGGCGCGAAGACCTCTGGTCTTCCCAGGCGGTCCTGGCAGATCTGGCCGGCGAGCCCGAGCACGATCCCATCGTCAGCACGCCCTGAAACTCCCTAGGGGCCACAGCGGCCACCCAAGCAGCCACCGCTAGCAGCAGCAAAAGCTTTAAAATTCTGCTGGTACCCACTGGTTTAACTGGAGGGTGAAGGGTCAGTATGCAAGTCAACATCCTCCACCCCCCTTGCATACGGCCCAGGCCTCCTCCCGCAGACACGTAGACCACCAGCGCCAAGACTGATATCGCATAGACACAGTGCGCCACTTGATAGCAAGCGGCTGTGAACTGCAGGCGCTGCAGTCGGGCGGCAAAGCGCGGCGTCTGCATGCGCCGAGGAACAGCGGCCAGCGTAGCCGGCCCTGCGGCCAAGATCCGCTGGGCGACCGCCAGCGCGCGACCTATCTGAGTCTCCAGCGTGGCGAACGTGCCACCATTGCAAATCAAGCCGGAGCATGGCAACCCATGGTGGACAACGTGGGCGCCAACTGTCAAGACGCACCCCAGAGTGCCGACCATGTGCGTGAAGTGCATGGCGAGCACGGCGAGACAGAACCGTAGCAATGGCACGTACCACAGCCCACGCCGGGCATGGTGGAGCCCAGCTACCTCAAGGGCCCCCTTGGTCAACAGCAGTAGGTGCCTAGCCAGCTCCAACAGCACTCGCAGAGGCATCTGTTGATGTGCCCATGGCTCGAGTGGTGCTGCGCGCATGGCCCACAATGCGCGTGCCATGGCTCTGCGGGGCACTTCAGTGTGGAATGCCCAGCAGGCGACGACCCCACCAAGAAATCTGAATACCTCCATAGCCATCCATACTGCCATTACTGCAAAATGAGGCAGCTGCGGCCAATGCAAGCGCACGAACACCCCCACGAGCAGGAAGCACACCTGAGTGCGCTTCGCCCGCCTATCATTGGCGGGCTGCGTGCCCGGCTTTTCGCCGGGGCTGCTTCTCAGTGACGGGCGCGCCGGGCTGCAGCCGGCCCGGTGCCCCCTTGAAAAGGCCCCAGTGCGCTCTCCCTTCTCCTCTCCTCCCAGATTTCATCATAACTTTGGCGTCTCTGGGGAGCACGCGACGCGCCATTGCCGGCATGTCGACCGCGAGCCGCGTCCTGACGATGAGCGCCTTCCCTGGGGCTCGGAGATCTCCTCCTGCGCTGACCAGCTCGTGGCGAACGCTGCTGTACGGCACTCTCAGTTGGACTCTGTGGGCGCACTGCAGGATGGCCTGAAGGTCGAGTGTCGACATGCGCAACGAAGCCACTGGAACGCTCTGGGCTGCTGGGCGCTGTAGAGCTCGGGGTTGACGGCACGTACGAAATGGAGTCCTGCTCTTGTGTAGCTGGAGGCACGGCTTCAGTCTGCTGCGTGCAGACGGAATGTGCTGGGGATCTCAAAATGTCGTTGATTGACTGGTGCTCAGGTCTCTGTGCCATGTTGCACTCCAAGCCCCTGGTCGGTATCCCGCCGAGAGCTCGGCCAGAGCAGAGTGCCTGCGTGGGCGTGGCTCGCGCGCCATCACGACCATCAAGCCCCGGGCAGTCTGGCCCAAGCGTGCTCATCCTCGCAGTCGCGCGAGCAGCACGAGGTCGTTCTTCATATTCTCTGATGATCTCCTGACGTGCCCGTATCGATTCCGAGAGAGCCGCCATGGTGAGGTTGCTTGCTGCGACCTCGGCTTGCCCTTGCGCCAAACTGGCAGACAGTCCAACAAGTCTTTCACTGATGACCTCCACGCTGTCTTCATCCTCTGTCTGCGGCGATGGTGTTCTGGTGCGACGCGTGTGAGTGCTCACACCCTCAGCAGCCGCGAGGTCGGAAGAGTATCCCGAGATGCTGCCATCTCCCTCCTCACTTCCTGCATCCTCTCCCTCGATCGGGTCCAGGCACCTCATGAAGTCGTTTCGAAGACGCACCTGCACCTCTGCCCGACGTGCCTCAGTCAGCCAGCAATGCCGGGCCCACCGAGGATGTGAACGCAGACAATGGTTCTCGGTGCATCACTGCCACCTTTCTCCAGGTCTCCCAGCTACAGCAGTCGAACTTGCGCGTTCCTGAGGAGAGGTACTCCAAGGTGAACGCCATGTCACTGGGTCCTCGCTCACGGTAGTAGCGATTGTCCTCGAAGAGGTAGTATACGGCCTTGGACTGGGCGTTGGCACGGGTCTTGAACACCCGTAGGGTGCCCTGCCGCGGGCCATCGCTCAAATGGCTTCTGGCTATCTCCAAGAGTTGAGTACGATCAACAAGATGCTCCATGTGTTTCTGTAAGGTGCCGAGGAGTCCTCCCGTGCAGCCTTTCGACTGCCCACCCAGAGGCAGAAACTCTCCCCTTTGTCCCACTCCTGCGGAGGAGGAGTACTGGTGCAGGGTCTTGCTGCTGAGTCGCTGCGTGTGCACCCCCTTCCCTCGCTGCGCGAAGGGCTTCCCAAGTTGGAACTCGATCTCGCCCATGAAACAACGGTACTGGATGAGGAAGACCGTCTGTCCATGCAGCGCCGTGAACTCTGAGATCCCTCCCAGGTCCAGCCAGTCGGCTTCCCCAGCTGTGTTCTCGCTGCGAGTGGGCGACTCTGGCTCGTAGGTGCCCTGGAACACTGAAGCGTGGTACTCTAACATGGCAGGGTCGAAGACGCCATTGGGCCAGGTTTGATGTCTTAAACGAAGCGTGGCTGAGGATGGTGGCGGTGCGGAGCCAGATGGCCCTGCCTCATCCCCCCTGACCGTCCTCGGCGTCCTGAGAGTCTTGGACGTGCGTACTGGAGGGTTCCTTCTGGCCCCATAAGTGTCCAGCGCGTCATGTGCTTGCTCCTCTGTCTTGCATGCACCGAGCATCACTCTCGCGTTGTCCCCCAGGTGTAGGTACTCCACGGCGGCGGCGTTCGTGCTGAACACCTCGCCACTGCCTCCTTCCCCATCTGTCACCGGGTAGAACTTCCCCATCTTGTCCGCTGCGTCTGACAGCGTGAGCTGCGGGGACCACCTTCACATTCTCGTCCTCCACACCAGCCACCTCCATGTCGTACCTCACCTTCAGACGAGCCCGAAGGTCAGCGATGTCCACTCGCTGTACGTACTTTAGATGCTGGTACTGCCAGCGCTGGTCCTTCTCATAGTAAAAAGGCAGCTGGAACTCGCCAGTCATCTTACCCATGGGGGTCATGTTGGCGGCACCTTCCATGGTGTGACGTACCATGCGCTCCATGAGATCCCATTGAGCGCGAGTGTGCTCGCTGAGCACGCAGAACTGGCGCGCCACCTTGTCCCACATGAGCTTGCCCGTCACGACCCCTGGGTAAGTCTGATGGGTGTTGAGGATCTCCTGAACACTCGCCATCGTGTACCTTCCAGCCTCCCGATGGGCACCACAGTCAGGGAGTGGGACCTGGTCGTTGTCCTTCCTGCCGCTCGCCCTTGTGGTCCAGGTCTCTGAGGGTATCTTCGTCTCCTTGTCAACCTTCTGGTCCACCAACGTAAAGTCGGGCCACAGTAGCTCCGTCTCCAAGATGGTCTTGTATTCTCCACAACGCGAGAACTTGACCCGCATAAATCCTGCGTCCACACCACCTCCATCGCCCTCTTCGCAGAGTGTGCACAGACGAGCATAGCCCGTGCGGTCGATGTACAAGCGCTGCTGAGACCAGCTGCTCTCCTTGTCTTGGTAATCCCACGGGTTCACTGCCATGCCCACCCATGGCTGTACGCTGGCCAGCTTGAAGTCAGCTTCGCTCGCGGCCTCTTGCTCCAGCGTGAGGTCTGGATAGCGAGGGTCTGACTGAGTCGTAGCCAGGCTGGCTGGCGTGACGGACCCCCTCGCATCCGGCTCTTCAGCACTGGACCACTCACCTCTGGTCGCCACGTTGGCTTCCCGCTGGCTGCGTGATGATGCTTGTAGCATGCCCAACATCTGGTCTGTCAAGGACGTGCCAGGCGCCGGAGGTTCGTACGTTGAGCTCTCGGTGCGTGAGCTGACTCGCCCAGTGAGCTCGCCTTGTATCATTGAGCTGGGTCTCAAGAAGCCCGCCTCCACCATAGACTGGCAGCGCGCCTCGAGCCTCTCCCTCTCCTCCGAGTTGAACCTTCTAAGCCTCATCTCCTCTAGCCATGACGCCAGGCTGTCCATTAGCTCGGGGTGGTTTCGCGAGAATGCACAAGGTGCAGGCGCACACCTCTCCCCTGCGAGGGCCAGACGGTCTTCTCCCCTTGTGTCCAGGGACACCGCTTCACGTGGTGGTAGCGCGCAATCCTCAAAAGCGGGGGCAAGAGTGCGCGCTGCCGTGGCATCGACGTCGAAGATCTCAGTCGCCAGGCACACTCTCGGGTCTTCGTTCCGCTTGCTCCTTGCATCAACGGGCGGCGTCAACTCGATCAACGGCAGCGTGACCTTCTCCTTCATGCCCAGTGACACCGCGGCCTCAGAAGTGGCGATGCCTCTGTAGAGGTCGATGGTCAGCTTGAGGGCGTTCTTCAGGGGTCCCGTGCCCACCAAGAAGTCCCACGTAGTGTCGTTGGTGTAAGTGACGAAGGCATGGAGCCGATGCAGAGTCATGTACGGCGTGCCCGCGGCGAGGACCACATCCACGTAGCAGTACTTGGTGAATTCTGCAGGGCTGCCATCACATCTAGCCACCCTGGCCCCTGTCTCCGCATCAAAGATGGTCAAGCCCAACCTGTTGGCTGTCCTGATGGGAATAATGTTGCAGTTGGCTCCCGTGTCCAGAAGAAGCGCTTTGTACAACATGAGCAGGCCTCCAGAGGCCATCAGCGCCATTCCTTGTGCCAAAGACTCGTTCAGGAGCTTGCATACAGGCTGGACCTGTGCCATGGCAGTGAGCTGTTCCTCTGTAAGGCCACTGAGCATCTTCTTCTTCAATAGCTCGTACGCCTTGGCCTCCATGGTCCCTGCGTGCAGCTCGCCCCTCTCGCTGAAGTCTCTCACCCCGTAGCTCTCCTGGACGGTGGCCGCTGCAGCGGTCACATGCACCGTCGTCCTCCCCTTCCTGGGCTGCTCCACCATGTTCTCCGGCATCTCGTCCAGAGGAACCTCTTCTTCGTCACTGTCGTCGCGCGACTCCATGCCCGGGCAATCGTCATCATCGTCGCTGTCGTCGCCCGACTCCATGCCCGGGCAGTCGTCATCCTCATCGCTGATGTCCTGGCAGTCTGCTGCTGAGGCTGTCGGCACGGGGAGCTGGTTGTTCTCAGCCAGTTCCACCAAGGTCTCCACACCCCTTGGAGCTGTTATGCGACCCTCTGCTACGAGTCCAGCAGCTAGCTTACGGAAAGCTGCTCCCAGACTCTTGATCACGGAGGCCATGAGCTGCACCTTCCTCTGCATCTCGTCCGCCGCAGGCGCCATGGGCACCTGTGCGTCTGCCTCGTACTCCTCGGGTGTCTTCACTGGGAAGCCCCTCATGCGCTGGGTACTTCCCAGGGCTACTGCTGGAGCCGCCGTGAGTTCAGACTCCGCACTCTTGCACAGCGTCTCGGGGAGTGCCCCCAGACCCAAGGTGTTGAGGGCGCTCGAGAGCTCCTCTTCGCCCATCTCCTCGGCCATAGCTGAGAGTAACTCGGTTGGAGGGCCAGACGACACTCCTACCCCTGCGCTGCCATGGTGGTGCGCGCGTGCATCGACGGTGTGAGTCTCCCTCTCCGCGACGTGCGCTGCGACTGGTTCCTCGTCGGAGCCCTCGTCCTCGGACAGCACCTGCGACTTCACACTGCCCGCACGACTGGCAGTCTTCCTAGCAGCCACCATGCCCTGGTACTCTGCCTTCAACGCCTCAGGATTGCCAGTGGCGCTCTTCTGCTTGTCCTCCGGTGCCTGTTTGGCTCTGTACTTGTCTTTCTCGTCGTTGGACAGCTGCTGCCAGTCCGTCACCAGGATGCCCCAGTCAGAGTTCTTGAAGCGGTTCTTCAGATTGTACATGCGCAGGGCGGCGTTCTCCGCGTCCCACCACTTGCTGGAACCAAGCCTGCTCTCGTGGAATCCAGCAGGCATCTTGACGTGTTTATAACCACTCCTGCACTGCTCGGGATCGGACTCATGCCAGCCCCCTCCAAAGCAGCGCAAGCACTTGGGCTTGTCGTTCGTACGCACGCCCTCTGCTGGCGGTGGCGTCTTGTTGTAGGAGGCCTTCTTAGCTCTTTCGGCCACATTCACCTCCTTCTTCATTTTCTTAGAAGGTGGTGTATCTGCCTTCTTGCTGTTCTCCGGTTCGCCTGACTGCACCACCTCAGAGGACTCAATCTTCTTGATCGAGTTCTTTATGGCCTTGAGGTCAAGGCCATGCTGTCGCGCCTCCCAGGTGGAGTACTGGCAGCCACACCGTCTGGTGATCTCCTGGAGGAAGGTGAGGATCCAAGACTCTGCATCGCCCTTGAGCTTGTCTTGAACCTCGACGATGGCCTCCAGGTCCTTCCAGGTCACCCGATTGGGTGGCGGGAACTGTGCCCTCAGTTGCTCCTTCACCCGCGTCTGGAAGACCTTGATGCGCAGGTTGTCCACGCAGTCCTCGATGAAGGTACGCAGCTCTTCATCGCTCAACACCTTCCCAGTGTTGAGCTGCATTTCCCTGCGTTGGCACATCTTCATGTAGGTCAGCCCATCCTGCCCCACCTCCTGTGGCTTCTGTGTCAACAGATCCACTTTCTCCTGAGTCCCTTTCATCATGAACTTCTTGTCAAGGGCAGCGATGAAGCCCCTGAGCGCGTAGAAGTACTGGGTATCACGGGTGCCATCACGTCCCGTCAAGCCTTTCAGGGAGGTTCCATCAGTCAGATATTCGTCGGAAACCTCCCCTTGGGTGTCTTGGTTCGTCACTGGCCTCGCTATCACCCACGTGGTGCCAGTGTTCATCTCATTGAAAGGGGGCCTAGCACACAGAATGGTACCCTCGAGTGGGCCATGCTCGCTAGTGTCCTTGAGGACCCGGTCCATGTTGGAGGCCACTACCCCCCCTTTTTCATAGTTCTCGCGCCACCAGCTGAGAGTGAACAAGGCTACAATTCAAGCAATTGCAATATCTTTATGGCAGGAAAGATTGACCAGTAAATTAACAGGTTGAGCAACAGCTCCTCCAAATAGTTACTTCAAGTTAGAACAGCCTCCAAATGGGCAATATTCAAGTCTTATACTTTCAAGTCGCGCAGTTCATATTCTCTAATCGATCTGTCCCATGTCGGCTGGCATATCATCATCTGCCACCTATACAAATCCTAATCAGAGAATCTGCATTTGGACAATCCTAATCAAGACAGTTGATTTCATTGTCCCTTGCTGATCTTTGCTTTCTTCCTACGAGGAGCCACGTCAAGCCCTTCTTCTTCATCACTGTCACTTCTTATGGAGTACTTCAATTGAGTTATATACTCATGTGTCCAACATCTCGGATATTTCCTAGGTTGCCTCTTCGTCTCTTCAGACACCCCAGCCTTATTCTCACCCATTGAAGTCAATCCAGTATCTGACCCATAAGGTTTCTTCGGTGGTGCATGAACAGTCTCCACCACAGAGGCTGGGGCATCCTCAGATATGGCCTCAGACTTCTGCTCGGTAATAGGCTGATCATCGGGCTGAACAGGTGAGGTCGGGGAGGTGCCCTTTGGTACCCAGTGAAGTTCACCCTTCTCATCCATGATCAATTGCAGTCCCAGTCTCTTCAACCTTCGAGCTTCAGCTTGTTCTTCAGCATCGTCAGCTACCAAGTCATCGAACTCGCTGACGTCATCCTCGGTGTCATCATATTCAGGCGAAGTTGGCTCCCATTTCGGACTGGCAGTGTCCATGTCATATATGACACCCGCGTCATCTTTGTCATCCGAATCTGGGAGCTTCTCCTTACTGTTAGTGACACCTGCGTCATCATTGTCATCAGAATCTGGTAACTTCTCCTTACTCCAGGACACAGCGCCTGTACCCGAATCTTCACTGTTCGTAGGCTCTGAGTGTGTAGGCTTACGCCCCTTGTAGGGAATTCCATGATATTCGTCGTCGTCAATCACAATCGTCGGATTCCAGTACGCGATCCCAACGCGGCTGATCGGTAATGAGAATGGCGCTACCGGCGCCTTCAACTGAGTGGCGTCTTCTAGAAACCAGCCGCCGCCCCTATTACGCTCCCAGCGGCGTAGCGCACCAGAAGGGTGTACGATAATATGCTGCCAGCTATAATCAAGTCCAGGCTTTCGCTCCCCATAGTACGAAGTCAATGGCTCGGGAGTCCCCTTCCGAGCCCATTGCCATCTCACTGCCCCAGTATGCATAAATACAATATGCCAATCGAATGGCTTGGCCGGGCTATTGTTCCCTGGCACAACTCCTCCCCTCTTAGCTTGTTAGTACAAAGAGATGATAACTCAGAGTCATTTGTACAGCAGCTAAGATCCAGACACAGATCAGCCATGCGTATGGATGCGTGATATGTTTTTCTGATCGAACAGGTGCTCGAAGAGTTGACGAAGCAATCCAGCGGGCAGAGGGTATACAGCAGTGGAAACTCCCGCTCCTTGTTGCCCTGGATGAGGTCCCAGTTGAGCAGTTTCCGGATGTGATCCCAGAGTCTGTTGGTGAAGACAAGGAGTATCCATCGTGCAGTACCGTAGATCCACTGGAGGAGGCGACTGCGTCCAGATGCAAGTAGGCTTGCGATAGCCAGTACCATACATACAGTAAGAGCAATACAACGGGGTAGGTAACCGGCGAACTACGGGTCGAAATCGCAGCGCAAAGGGAAACCTGCCCATCGGATTTTCCATAAACCAATGCTGGGGTTTGAGAAAGTCAAAAATTTGGAGCGTTCGGCGTACACAAGCATCAGCCTGTCGCAGTTGTCGCACCCCAGTGGTCTTAGCCTGACTGTATTCGGTGCACGGTGGACTAGCCCAGATGACGTCAAAGTAACCAGGTGCGTAACGCTTGAAGTCCCAGTCCTGAACCTTCTCAGCGTAGGTAGGTTGCCAGCGAGGATCATGATCGACGGTGACCACAGTGCTCTTCGGATAACATGACATGAAACTTCTCTCCACACTTCCTGTACCACTGAAAAGTACTAGTAGTCGCAACTCGCGTGTCGAGACCCCAGAGTCCAGAAGAGCTAGATGCGTCACAAAGGCGTCAGCGGAGCGACAGTATTGTTCCCAAGGTAGGCAGTTGTCCAGAGAAGTGAGTTTTCCTTCATCAGAGGTGTCCAGGAAAGTTAGAGCTCCGGCGCGTTCCCGCCTTTGCTTCCGCTGCATTCTGACCTCCTGTAAGGCTTTTTCCCGGGCTTGTCCTTCTCGTGATAGTCTCAGTTGTTCGAACTCCGTGAGCTGTTCGAGTTCACCCCCGTAGTTCAACGACTCACGGGTCTTCCAGGAGTCATGAGCATTAGAGTACCCAGTCCAGCGAACCAGAAATTCTTCTACTTCCTTGCCTCCTTTCATAGGTTTCACTCTTCGAGCCAGAATCTTAGACACATGGGTCTGGGATTGTCCATCCACGAGAACCTTGGCAGGAGTAGGTATTTGTCGACGCAGCGCAAAGGCTTCATCCGCGGTGCGGTATTCCTTGAGGCGATGCTGCGCAAAAACATCGTGGATACGCCATTTAGGGGGTAACTTGAGCCGGTAAGCCACCGGAGCACCTCTGTCAATTTCGGGTAGCTCTCGCTGCTGGTCACTGAAGAACCTCTCGGTGATGGGTAAGGGCCCGTGCCAGCGAGGTCCCAGCTTCCTGAAGGATTCGCGGTTCATGATATTTTCCGTGAGATGCTTGGCATCTACCCAGACCAAGTCTCCCAACTGAAAGGATTTGGCGGTGTGACGCTGGTCAAACTGATGTCGCTGGCGTTGCTGTGCCAGTTCTAGCTTAGTGCGGGCGTCCTCTAGTTGAGCCGCGAATTTACTAGCCATCTCGTGTGCCGTACCTTCTCCACCCTTACGCTTGGAGTGTTGTCCAGCAGCCGCTTGCAGGAACAAGTCCAGTTGCGACATAGGCGAGTGCCCCAAGACCAACTCAAACGGGGTAAAGCCGGTTACATCGCTCCGCGTATCGTTTATGGCGAACTCTACGTTGGCACACCACAAATCCCAGTCCTCTGGATTGCTGCCTACGAAGGACCTTAACATGTCTTCTACCACGCGGTTGATATGTTCAGCTTGTCCGTCCGAACGAGGGTTGTAAGGCGTGGTGGAGGCCACTTTAGTTCCCATAAGTCTCATCAATTCCTTCCACATAGCATCCTGAAAACGAGGGTCGCGGTCAGAGACAATCTTCATAGGGGTGCCATGTAGTTTCCAGATGTGGTCGAAGTAGATTCGAGCGATAACCTCAGAGGAGCTGTCCTGGAAGTTCAACGGGATGATGTGAACCATTTTGCTGAGCTTACATGTGAAAGTAGCAAAGGCATCGTGATTCCGCGCCGTGACTGGCAGTCCAGTAACAAAGTCCACACTGACCACTTGCCATAGTCGCGTAGGATAGTGTGTGGGTTCAGCAATCCATCCGGGTAGGAATTTCTCGGTCGCACCGCTTGACAGATAGTGCAAGATGAAACCCAGCGTCCCACATCTTCTGCTGCCCCTTTCCACCAGAAGCGTCGCAGTACTCGTTCCAGAGTTTTGTCCCTGCCCGCGTGTCCAGCTGAAACAGATGCATGCGCCTCTTGCAGCACTACCTCACGGAGGGGTGAATCTTCTCCCAGTACCAACTGATAGCGCCCAGCGCTCACCCTCCACAACACATCTCCCACTACGCAGAAGTCACGAGTGCGTTGATGCGGAGCTTCTTGGATTTCCTTCCTTAAAGTCTGAAGGGGACCAGGTCGCCCATATTCCGCTTGCAGCGCTTTGAGGAACTGGCCTCCTGATATCTGCTGATGCAGGTCTCGAACGCTGGCCGCTTCTCCAGTACGCACGATAGGAGGGGGGGAACTCGTTTTCCTTTCCCGCTTGACACGCTGTCGAGCTGGCGGGGCGTACACCACTAGCAGGGGCCAAGGAAGATCCAGAAGGGCTCCATCCGGGGCGGCGAACATCTGCACAGGTTCTCCTTGAGCGTCATGGGTAGGAATAATGTACTCCACTCTCATTCCCGCAGATCTGAACAACTGCCGCCACTGTGGCATGCGAGACTGAAAGTCAGGAAGGACGAAGAGAGCTGAAGTATTCTCAGGGTCCAGACGCCATTCTTCCACATATTTCCTCAGTACGGCCTCGATGGTCAAATGGTTGGAGGAGAAGGGAGGATTGCACCAGACGTTCAACCCTCGCCAGTTTTCCTTCAAGCAGTCCGTCCAGTAGCGGTTGACCTGACGATTCTTTCCTCCCAAGTCGCAACAGGCGTCCACCTCGAAAGGTCCATATTCTTGACTCAAGAAGTCGAACATGTCCGCCCGGAACTTCCAGTCCTGTCGATCGCTGGGCTCCAGGAGTCTGGTTGAAGCCTCGCTGCACTTCGGCGTTGCTGAGAAATCAACAGGGGTCTTCCTGGGAGAAGGGGGCGAGGATGCTGTCAGTTTGCCAGAGCGCGTCTGAACTGCCAGGGTTGCTTTCTCGTACCCAGTTTCGGCCAGCTGCAGGGTATGTAAGGCGTCCATCCAGAGTTGAGGGGAGTCCATCCAGGTGAGAGTCCCACTGTACGCGAGGACTGGTTCAGGATCTTTGGTCTTGGCGCTGTTGGACTTGCGCTCCTTCAACTTGTTGGGATCTACCACTCCCAGGGGCGCGCGTCCTTGGCGGGACTCTTTACCAGCTGCAGGTCGAAACTTGCTGGCAGTGTCTGCGGCCGAGGGAGGTCGCTGCGGTTTCCCAGTAACCGGATGCACAAAGCCAGCTTCTACCAGTCCTTCTCTCGCGGAAATTTCCTTGTAGTCGGGTCGCCTGGACAGAGCGTCTGGAACCCAGAGTAGCGCCCCAGGGATGTATTCCATCTCGGGTACCCCTACCTCCACTAGATCCATGTACCATCGGGCTTGGCGTCGGCTGAGAGGTTGTCCTGGTGCCATTAACCAGACTAGGGGCTTGTGGTCACCCTGCAATTGGAACTCAGTCCAGATGAGGTAGTGTCGCCAAGTTTGCGTAGTGCAGTGATGGAGAGCGCAGAGTTCTCTTTCGCCAGCATGGTAGTTCTGCTCGGCTCCATTAAACTGTCTACTCTCAAAGGCGATAGGTTGCAATCCATTTCCTACGTCTTGCATCAGGACTCCCCCTAGTGCCACTCCACTGGCGTCAGTTTGTACCACGAAAGGATGCCGTCCTTCGGCCGCCGCTTTCATATCGGGTAGCGCCAGAGTGGGTGAAGAACATAGCGCCTTCTTAATCTCCTCGAAGGCCCAACGCTGCATGGGTCCCCATAGCCAAGCGACATCCCCTTTGGTGAGCTGAGTCAAGGGTTGTGCTACTTCAGAGAAGCCCAGCATGTACCGCCGGTAGTACCCAGCCAACCCCAAAAATTGGCGCACATGCGTGGCGTTTTCCAGAGCGGGCCAGTCCCTGATGGCGGCCAGCTTGTCATGTTGAGGTTGACTTCCTTCCCGTGAGATCACGTGCCCCAGAAAGCGTATCTGGGTCTGCAATAGTTGGCACTTCGACTCTTTGAGGTAGATACCCTGGTTCTCACAGACTTCGAGAAATTGCTGGAGATGGGAAAGATGCTCCTCCAAGGTGTTGCTGAAGAGGATACAATCGTCCAGGAATATTCTTACAAAAGGAAGATGTCCCAGAGCGCGCTGCATGCGTCTCTGATAGCAGGAAGGACTGTTGGTCAACCCCATGGGCATCACCAACCACTCATACGAGCCATAGGGAGAAGTGAACGCAGTCTTTTCCACATCCTCAGACGCCATAGCCATCTGCCAGAACCCATCGACCGCATCGAAGGAGGAGAAGTACTTGGCCCCATGCATGGAGTCGAACAACTGCTGAATGTCGGGAAGTGGATATTTGTCCTTGACGGTCAGGCTGTTGATGGCTCGGAAGTCGCAGACCATTCTGAGTACTTCAGGTTTCCCAGGCTTGGGAACCATCGGCACTGGTGCAGCGAACGGACTTGAGGAAGGTCTGATGTAGCCCTTGCTCAGGAGTTCATCCAGGCGTTCTCGCAGTTGAGTCAGCTCCACCATGGACATCTTGTAGGGCCTCTTAGCGGGCGCAATGCCATTCCATCCCTCTTGCAGTCTCACGTGGGCCACTTCATCTTTTCGCAGGGCGTCAAAGTTGGGCAGCGCTTCGCGAATTACTCGAGGTGAAAAGGACTCGATCAGCTTCTGAAACTTCTTTCTCCACTCGGGGGAGATTGAAGGGTCCTCCAAATTCTCGCTGGTGGCCACCGCTGATAACATCGAAGTCCCTACCAGAGGTGTCGCATAGGCCACTAAGATGTCGTGGGGTGTCGCGGCACTGTCCATTCCCGCATATCTGCGCCGATAGGCTTTGATCTCCTTGGTCGCTTGAGCCGCTGATAACATTACCATCGGTTCCAGAGCCATCGCGGTTCTCTCGCCTTTGCGTGTAGAGCTACGCCCTGGCGAACATCCCCGTATCCGCACGGATTTGCCATGCTGGCGAAACTTGACTGATCCCCACCCATCATAGTCCAGCGTGACCGGCGAGAGGTGTCTCAACCACCTTCCTCCGAGTACAATGTCCACCTTGATGCCCAGAGGAAGTACTCGCATCTTGATGACCTCGGAGTAAGTCCCCTCTGAAGTCTCGGCGGTCAGCTTGCCGTAAGCGACTTGCGCAGAGGTCTGCACTGACCCATCCGCGAGGGTAACGTTCAGCGGCATCCCATTAGCGCGAACTGTGAGGTTCAATCTCTTGACGCACTCACTGGAGATGAATTCATCCGAGGCACCCGAATCCACCAGCACGCGCACTCGCTGTCCCTTCAGCAAGGCCCAGAACACCAATAGCAGCGTTCCCTCTTTGTCCCGAATCGCAGTCAGCTGACTGTCCTGGTTCCACATTACTTGACCATCGCGTCGCAGATGTGCACAGATGGCTGCTCGCACTGGGTGATGCAAAGGTACGCGCTGCTTAGACCGGATAGGTCTTGTGCGCGGTGGTGCAGGCTGCGAACGAGGATCCGGACCAAAGTACCATCCACCTTCCAGGTCGCGATCTGCTTGTAGCTGCCGCTCCTTAGCGCGTCGCTCTTGTCCCTGAGCGCGTCGTCTGGCGCGGCTCTGCGTGCGGCTTTCCAGAGGGTAAGAGCGAAGAGGTTGGATGGACATCTTCTCCTCCTCTTCCTCTCCAGCGCTGTCTTCTGGTTCGGACTTTTGAGTGAACGAGGGAGGTTCTTCTTCCCGCGGTGCCGCCTGGGCGTTGGTGACGTTCGCTGGTGCTGCCACTGCTTCATTACCTTCCAGGATCGGCCGCAGACGATGGCGTTGCTGTTTCTGAATGGTCAGTAGCAGTTCCAGGTGGGTTTCCTCCTGGATGGTTTTCAGGGGAGTCGGCTCCACTCCTTCTGTCGTTGTCAGCACACTTGGATTGTTCTCCGATCTGGCGGCGGCCAGCTGTCGCTCCATCAACTGCTGCGTGAAGTTGAGCGACCGCTGGGAGTCCTCGAGGTCAGAAATGTCCCCAGAAGTTGCGGGCTGAGAACTGGATGGAGATAAGGTCAAATCCAGAGTTGTCGCGGGATTCGCATCTGATGGTTCCGCTGAGTCCAGGGAGAGTGAATCACCACTTGCTGTTGAGGGTAGAGCCAGGTGAGCAGCCTCCTCCGCGCTTCCCTTTCTCGCTGGTTCCATTGGTGCACCCTGTATAGACTGCACCATGCGTCTGGAATTCCTACATCTCCACCAGAACCTGGGATAGTACCGCACTCGGTCTCCAGAGATAGCTGAACTGCTCCTTCGGTTATCGTTAGGTCAGGGGTGACCTTCCCATGCCATCTGTACCAGCGGCGGCGATATCTGCGCCACCCTTCTGGTACCCATGCATTTCTCCATTTCTCATTCTCCTTTACCAGCGCTGCCGCGGCCATGTGCTCCGGGTGCGTCATCTCTCTCCAAGCACGCGTGCGATCCGCCAGTGACTCTGCTCGAAGTCCTGGTGGTTCATCTCCCAGCCTCGTAACCTCTGCCTCATGCTGCAGTCGGTCTCGTACCGTCTTCGGAGTTCTGCTGCGAGGTTTTCCAGTGCGCTTGCGCGCTGCACTCGTAGTGCGCTCTGCGCTTGAGGACGCCCTCTCTGCCAAGGCTGGACACGCTGCTGGTCGAGACGTCGAAGGAAACACCTCAGGTCGAAGTTTAAAAGGTGGGGGTTCTGAAGCTGGGCCAGTTTTTGAAGTTCCACCCCCTTCCTCCCCACTGTCGTCCAGAGGGTGTGAAACCGCGGGTAGCGTTACATCCTGAATCCGCTGCCTCAAGGCTCGCATACGCTCCACCGGAGCTTTTCTCGGTACCCGCGGTCGAGGAGTTTTCCGCCAGGGGGTGTTGAGTGGGTTGAAGGTCCACTGGGTCTCCTCTTCCTGACCATCATCCTCATCCAGTGCTGCCAGTACTGATGTCTCAGGGTTAGGGTTAGGGTTAGGGTTCGGGTTCGGTTTAGGGTTAGGGTTAGGGTCTGTGGGGTCAACGCGGGGCGTTTCGCCACGCTCGCGTTGTGGAGCCTGACGGCGATCACCAGTTCCAAGGGAGCGATCTACACTGAACATAACGGGAGGCTTGGAGCGCTCAGGCGACGAAGTGGGTGACCTTCGTGGCGACCGCTGATGGCGCCGGGACACCAAGTGATGTTCTCGCCGGCCCTGCTCAGTGGAAAGGTTTGCCGTGTAAACAGCGGTACTGGTCAACGAGGGTTCATCCCGTAGGGTTCTGGTTCTGTCGAGATGGCGTTGTCGCCTCTGATCGGCAGACCAGGTGAATCCGTACCCTCGAGCGGCCAGAGGGTTGGGGGGTGGCGGAGGCTCTTTCTGGATATTCCCCCGGTTGTGGGCGAAGGCTGTACTCCTTGCCCAGGGGCGGTTACCCATACCGCCCTGTCGCCGGCGTCCCGCCGGCAGGAAGACACTCAGTCCTCCTCCTCCGCAGATTGCTGACCCGAGGAGGACGCTGCGGCCGATTCCTCGTTCTGAAAATACTCCAGCGCTTCCGCTTCATCTTCCAAATCCTCCCATTCTGTCTCCAGCGCTGCGATATGAGATTCATTTGCAGCGCGGCGGCGTGCCAAACGAGCTGGGGCGTCAGCAATCCAGGCTCGTTTCTTGGCCTCGTCGGGACAGTTAGCCCATAAATGGGAGTCAGAGTTGCAGACGTAGCATCGGCGTGGCGGCCTGGTCAATCCCGCCGGGCTGGGCGGCACGGCGTGCTGCACCCTGAGGTCGGCGGGGTCGAGGTCAGTAGCATCTTCCTCCCCAGCGTCCTGCACGGCGTTAAGTCTGGAGGACGAGCGACCATTTCTCCAGGCAGGACTTCGGTTCGCAGGTGCGGAGACGGGAGAGGTTCGCGCTGCGGTCAGAGCTTCACTGCGCTCCAATTTGGTGGCCACAGTGATGATATGCTGCAGCGCGGTGGATCCGGGATGATTGCTTTCCCAATCCGCTGGACTTTGCAGATCCAACCGATCCTCAATAAGGCGATCCATCACAGCTTGCTTCAGTCGCAGTCCAGACCAGAACTGATATAATAGCTGCTGTTGGCTGATGGCGTGGCAGTTGGGCATGGCGTCTGCCAATAACTGGACTACCTCGTGCCAGGATACCAGACGAGTAGCGAACAAACGCGCAGTCTCTTCTCGTCGCTGCGCCATGCGCATCACGGTCCCCGCTAGTCCTACCAGCGCGATGTCATCCAGTACGCTCCTGGCTACGTCGGCCAGGAAAGGCGCCAAGGTGGCGTAACGCCGGTTCCAGGCCTCCGAGTTCAACATTCCACCTTGCTTGAGAAAAGTTAGGGATCGCGGCTGTAGTTTGCGTTGAGCCACTTCCTTCAAGATCTCCGGCATGGTGATCATGGTTAGGTCTAGGCGATAAGCACTCATGCGACCCAGGGCGAAGGTGACTACGCCCATTGACAGAAAATTGACCAGCGCTTCAGAAAAAGGTGGAAGCGCGGCAATATCTGCGTCAGTGGTGATTAGGTCAGCGGAGGAGGGGTACATAGGAATGTCTCTGATCAGCTTGAGCACATCAGCCACTCCCTACGGTCCTGGAAAACGTTAGTATGCTGATAACGACATGCTAAACGCGTGCTAACGACATCTTAACGAATTATAACAATGCATGCTAACGACATATTAACAATCGGTAGTATGTTGTTAGCATGTCGTTAGCACATGTCCTAAGATGAATTTATATGCTAACGACATACTATCGATATGTGCTAACGACATACTAACGCAACGTTAGCATGGCGTTAGCACGTTCTTAGTAGGACATACTAACGGCATCATAACGGCATATTAACGGCATACTACGGACATGCTAACAATGGCAAGCCAAGTGGTTTAGTATGCCAATATGATGTCCATAGCATTGAATTAGTATGTTTTTAGAATAATATGTCCATGCTAACGCAACCATCATAAACGCATACTAAAAGCATGCTATGGACGTGCTACGTGGATATTAACACTGATATGATAACTTATGTTAGCATGTTCATATAGTGTCATTAGCATGCCTTTAGCATGCTATGATTGTACTAACAAGTACATACTAAACGCATACTATCAACATGCTATTCACATGTTAACGATACGATACTAACGACATGCTATGGACGTACTACATACATACTAATGCCGATATGATAACTGATGTTAGCATGTGCATATAACAGCATTAGTATCCCTTTAGCATGCTATGCTCGTGCTAATGATTACGTACTAAACGCACACTATCGATATGCTAATGACATGCTAACGACATACTAATGGCATGCTAGCACCGGTGTGTATGCTAGCACACGCGTATACGCGGGGAACAAAGTTGTCACCAGCATGCTCAACTAAGCAGGTTTGTACACAGGAAAGCAAGTGAAGACTATTAGCAATACAAACTGAATAAAAAAAGTTATTTATACAGACCATGGTCGATAAAGACCTTGGCCAATGTTCACGGATTCAAGTGATCCTACTTTGAGCCATGAAAGGCTTTTTCAACCGCCCCTTTGCGGATGTAGGAGGCGTCAACTACTAGCGCCACCGGCTGCTTCTCCAGGACGGCGTCCTTTTTCCCGCGGAATGCGGCGTAAAAGAACTTTTCAAATGCCTTGGCCTCCTTGGAATCCTTCGTCTCGAAAAAGACCTCGGTTTTTTTTATGATTGTGTTCAAAGCAGCAATGGCTTTCCCACCGAACTCGTCAACGCCGACGGTTCCGGTCCGGTGGTTCACTTTTTTCACCTGAGGAAAAACACTATTCAAGTTAATTGGCAAGCAAGAAATAACAAGGGAAACCGTATCGCTGTAATAATATGCTATGAGCATACTAAAGACGTGTTAAAGACGTACTAACTAATAAAAACTTACAGCGAGCAAGGGAAGAGTTTGCATACCTCTATGGCAAGGAAGAGGGGGGGGAGCTTGAGGGCCTTGGGGTCCTCCCAGTGCCCGACCGTCGCGGAGAGGTCACATGCGGTGACCTCTCCCGCGAGGAGCGGGACCTCCGCCTTGAGGGACCCACTCGAGGTGAAGTAGCAATCCTCACCAAGGGGGGGATCCACCTCCTCGTCGTCATCGGTTTTCCGGCAGAACACCCATACGTGTGTTCCAACCGGGTACCTCTTCACGAGGTCGGCGTGATCCTCTTCGTCACTTTCGGAAGGCTCCCCCCCCTTCTCTTTTTTTCCATGCCTTGATCTTTTGGAGGGAGAGGCTACAACCGCTTGCTCCCCGCCCACCACCTCCTTGGTGGCCTCCTCCTTCTCCTCCTCCTCCTCCTCAGCCACAGTATGGCTGAGTTGCTTGACCCAATGGTCTAAAAGATAATCGCCTGCAAAAAAGTATTGACATGTTCAGGTAGATATTACGTCGCTAATATGCTATGAACGTGATATGCTATACTATGCACGTGCTAACGCGGACGTGCAACACGAAAGGTGAACTATGTTATGACAGACGCAGTATGATAAAGGAGTGATAACGTGGTGCTAAGACAGTCCTAAGCGTTGCAAGAGGCAAGAAACTTACGTGCTTCCAGCAGAGTACCCTTGCCTTCCTCCCAATCCGTGGGAAGAGACAGGGTCTCGATCCCTGCTGCTTTGAAGGCGGCCATTTTCGCCTTCTCAGTGGGCTCCGATATTTTTAGCCCTTCCGCCCCGTCGACCTTGGAATACGGGTGGTTGGGACACGGCTTGTGTACCCATTCCTTCCCGTCCTTCAACCATCGCCCATATTTCCACGCGGTGCGGAAGTTATTAATGTCCGCGCGGACTTTGCCTTGAATGTATGGCACGATTGTGGGGTCGGAGGCGGGGTCGAAACCCGCCTCCTTCGCGATAGTGGGGACCAACTTTGGGTAGAGGTCGGGTTGGCCCCCCACTAGGACCACCGGATTCCACTCCTTCGTGGCCACTGCGCGCGCAAAGGAAGAACAACAAGTTAATTAACGAATAACCCACAAGAAGAAAAAAACGTGACTACAAGCGAGGTGCGTTCCTCAATGGGCGGGTCTATACCGATCACTTTCCTAATTGCGGTCCGCACCGCCCGCTCGTGGGGTTGGACAATCCCACGGACGCGCGTGACCGCTCCTTCTCTCCCCTTCCTTTTTTTGGTGGAGGCCAATCGTTTGAAGTTCCCCGCAGGTTTTGCGGCTTTGGCGGGGGCGGCCGCGCAATCGGGTGCGGAGTCTTTCGCCCTATGCCATGTTACATATTGGAGCAACCCCGCAAGGGATTGCTCCTCCCCCATGCTTTCGCATAGGTCTTCGTATGCCTCGCGCTCATCTTTGGTTGGGTGACTCATTTTTTCTTTGTACCTAAAGGTGTTGGTGTGGTGTTGGTAAAGGTGTAGGTGTTGGTGTTAGGTGTTGTACCTAAAGGGCTGCGCTGGAAGAACGAACTGTACGGAACTGTACGAACTTAGGGAGGAGTCCTTGGCGGCGTTAAGGTGCGTATAGCGCGACAGTAGCATGGACTTAGCACTAGCCGTTTGCGTGTGACACACTTGCCGATATCGTCTATAGCACATAGCCGTTTGCGTGTTCGGAATTTTGAATTCCGATGTCTTTCTACTGTGCGATTTTGACCATCGCTGATCGTATCGTAATCTTCAATTCTTCATCACCTACACCGATGTCACGACGTCACGCTCAATTTTTTTTTAATTTTCGCCAAGCCCTTCACTCGCGTCATCGTCTCAGAATGCCCATCGTTAAGGTCACGTGGTCGAGTGGACATAATGTGTGCTTTTGAGCGTGAGGTCACTGGATCGATGCCCCCTGAAAATATTCAATTTATGTTGGTTTGGCTTTAGCGTGATAGGGAAATTTGTGAAAACATTCTCCCCCCACATTATGTTAGCATGTCGTCAGCATGTCGTTATCACATCATGTGTTAACGACATGCTAACCGCATGCAAAAGACATACTAAAGAAGCGAATCTTTGAGGGAATATTCCTCCTGCGTGTTAGGACGTCCGTGTTTAGCATGCCTTTAGCATGGTTTTCAGTCCGTAGGACGCCCGTAGCACGGCAGTAGCACGCCCGTAGCATGCCAGTAATATGTCCTTAGCACATGTCCTAACGTGAACGCCCATAGTTAAGGCCCATATATACACGTGCTACCGACGTTCTACCGCCGTGCTAACGGCGTGCTAAGCTCAGACGTGCTAACACATAATAGGAATATTCCTCAAAAGATTCTCCTGATAGCATGCCATTAGCACGTCGTTAGAGGTCATATGTATATATAAATGTGTATAATTACTATGACCTCTAACGGCGTGCTAACGGCATGCTAACATAAGGAATATTCCAGGAATATTCCTCAGGCCATTTAGCACGTCTGAGCTTAGCACGCTGTTAGCACGGCGGTAGAACGTCGGTAACACGTGCATATATGGGCCTTAACTATGGGCGTTCACGTTAGGACATGTGCTAAGGACATATTACTGGCATGCTACGGGCGTGCTACTGCCGTGCTACGGGCGTCCTACGGACTGAAAACCGTGCTAAAGGCATGCTAAACACGGACGTCCTAACACGCCGGAGGAATATTCCCTAAAAGATTCGCTTCTTTAGTATGTCTTTAGCATGCGATGTTCCAGTTAGCACACGTTCTAAGGACATATTACGGCCGTGCTACGGCCATGCTACTGCCGTGCTACGGGCGTGCTACAGGCGTGTAACGGGCGTGTTATTACCGGCGTGCTACGAGACAGTTTAGCATGCTACAAGCATGCTAAACTCGGAAATTATGACACATCTGAAGAAGATTCCTCAAAAGAATCTATTCCGTAGCATGTCGTTAGCCTGTTATGCTCATCCTAGTGACGTGCTACCTAACGAAGGTCTTTCGGACCTCCTATACTCCAATTACTATGAAGGTAGGGGGAGGGGGGAGGGGGGGTCGCGGGGTAATAGGGTTGCAATGCCCCGAAAAGGAGAGCATTTCTCCGCGCTACGTGAAGAATCGGCTCGCCAAGTTCCCCCCAATGCATCCGAGGACGAGGTCGTGCTTGCGCCCGCAAGAACACCTCGTACGGCCCCGGGCCACCGTGGCCTTTCCCTCCAACAACAACAACAACGACCAGTGGACAAAAGCAATGTGCCACGACTATCCCGCCAGGCCATGCGTAACCCAGCTCCTCACCCAGTACCCTCGACACCACATCCAAGTTTGGTGAATGGTACCACCTCCCGCCCAAGTAGGCCGGCAACGGCACTTGTTGCCTGCGAGACTGTTGGTCGTCCGGAGGGTTTCCGGTTGGGTCACCTTTTCGAGAAGCCCACGAAGGAGCTTCGGGTCAGCCAATGGGCGGAAACCACGGTGGCGTGTGTATATGATCCAAGGTGAGTGCTTTACCCTATAGTTTTAGCATTCCTTTCGAGATGTACGGGTCGCGTACAGGCAACCACGGCATGCATGTTTCAAAAAGTCGTACTATATGGTTTGTAGGATGCCGTATATAGTGCTCAGGAATATTGAAGGCCTATTTAAGGGCTCGCTTGTTGTTATAATACGACCTGTTGAAAGTATTTTAACCCGCCGCTTTCGAACTTGGCAGGTGCCCGTCACTCGAGATGCAGCGTGCTCTTTGTGAAGTAACCGCTGGCCTGTTGAAAGTGCGGGAGTACAGACACGTCGGCATGGTTCACATTTACACCTGTTGGCATGCCAAGGACGAACCGACTTGCATGACTCCCACGAGTTTCATGCTTGCGCACTAGAAATGCTAACCACCCAACGGCGCTACCCGACATGGTTGCCAATCCCGTCCATTTTGGTTGAAGAACCAGGCAAGGTAATGTACGGGGACCACGCATTTTCCATACAAGTACGGGAACGTGAAGTGGCAGATTGTCTCGTGTCCATTGCCGCGAAAATCATGCACATTGTCGCCGCCTCCATCGATGCCAGCAACCTGGCGAGGTGAGCCCCCCTTCCCCTCCCCCTTGCATTGGAATGTTTGCATGTCGGCGCTAGGGTTCCTTTGATATACCGTTAGCATGCTAACGGCATAATAAGTGCTTGCTATCTCCAGGCTCGACCACGACTCCCCGCTGCCCGCCTCGCCTTCGCCACTCCCCGAGCCGATGGGCGACCCCAACGACCACACCACCCCTCCCCCGTCCCCGTCCTTGAGAGAGGGCGAATCTGACTCTTCATCCATGATGGAGGTCGATGCCGAGCCCCAGGTCGCCGACCTCTTCATGAGCCATAACGATGCCAAATTGGCGAGGTGCGTCCCTACTCGTGATGTTATCGCCGGGCGTTAGTACATTGTTAGCATGCCTGTAGCATACTAACGGCATAATAAGTGCGTGCTATCTCCAGGCTCGGCCACGACTCCCCGCTGCCCGCCTCGCCTTCGCCACTCCCCGAGCCGATGGGCGACCTCACCGACGACACCACCCCTCCCCCGTCCTTGAGAGAGGACGACTCCGACTCCAGCACCGACCGTACCACTCCTCCCGCGTCTTTGAGAGAGGGCGACGACGAGCAGTATGACAATCGACTTCGCAATCTTGTGCGAGGATGTACCGTGGAATATCGCAAAGCCTACCATGACCCTTGGGCATCGATACTTGTTGGTGACTTGGTGGACCAGATGCCTGAGCCCTCCTATACAACCTTTTGCGCGGATCGGTTACTAGAGGTGCGGTTCGCGGGCAAGGTTTTTCGATGTGAGGCAACGGACGGGGTCATGACGTTGGCTGCGATGGTCCACGTTTTCTACGACCTCTTTGATTGGGTTGATCATTGTATGTCCACGGGCTTCCAAGGGGCACCGGCAAATTGGAGTTACGCCCAAGACGAAGGCAGTGATCATGAGCCTACCCGCGCACATCCCGAGACGACCGAGCTCCCCGACCACTCTCCGCGTCATGGGGATGTGAACCTGGCGAGGTGGACCCCCCCCCCTTAGGAATGTTTGCATGTCGGCGTTAGGGTCCCTTTAGGACGCCGTCGGCATGCTAACGGCATAATAAGTGCGTGCTATCTCCAGGCTCGGCCACGACTCCCCGCTGCCCGCCTCGCCTTCGCCACTCCCCGAGCCGATGGCCGACCTCACCGACGACACCACCCCTCCCGCGTCCTTGAGAGAGGACGACGACGCCTCTCCAGCCGCCACGCTTTTGCCACACCCCGAGACGACCGAGCTCCCCGACCACTCTCCGCGTCATGGGGATGTGAACCTGGCGAGGTGACCCCCCCCCCTTAGGAATGTTTGCATGTCGGCGTTAGGGTCCCTTTAGGACGCCGTCGGCATGCTAACGGCATAATAAGTGCGTGCTATCTCCAGGCTCGGCCACGACTCCCCGCTGCCCGCCTCGCCTTCGCCACTCCCCGAGCCGATGGCCGACCTCACCGACGACACCACCCCTCCCGCGTCCTTGAGAGAGGACGACGACGCCTCTCCAGCCGCCACGCTTTTGCCACACCCCGAGACGACCGAGCTCCCCGACCACTCTCCGCGTCATGGGGATGTGAACCTGGCGAGGTGACCCCCCCCCCTTAGGAATGTTTGCATGTCGGCGTTAGGGTCCCTTTAGGACGCCGTCGGCATGCTAACGGCATAATAAGTGCGTGCTATCTCCAGGCTCGGCCACGACTCCCCGCTGCCCGCCTCGCCTTCGCCACTCCCCGAGCCGATGGGCGACCCCAACGACGACACCACCCCTCCCCGTCCCCGTCCTTGAGAGAGGGCGAATCTGACTCTTCATCCATGATGGAGGTCGATGCCGAGCCGCAGGTCGCCGACCTCTTCATGAGCCATAACGATGCCAAATTGGCGAGGTGCGTCCCTACTCGTGATGTTATCGCCGGGCGTTAGTATATTGTTAGCACGCCTGTAGCATACCAAACGTATCCTAACGACATACTATCCGCAGGTCGGTGTCGACGGAGATCCAGGCCGAACATGTGTGCATGACGCCTTTAGAGATGGCATGGAAGCTGCGAGACGACGCACATGAAAAGGCAATACGGGAGGGAGAACTGCGAGAAGATGGATTCTTGCTATGTGATTGTGGCATGTGCTATGGCACGGCGACGTGGTGGGGTAAAACAACCGTATGGCGTCACCGGAAGCTATTTAAAAGGATTCGCCGCGCACGTGCCTACGCGGATGCGGTAGATGTCTCCGTACCGGATGTGCGTATGGACATGGCTTTGGACGATGACCCCGAGACGACCGAGCTCCCCGACCACTCTCCGCGTCATGGGGATGTGAACCTGGCGAGGTGACCCCCCTTCCCCCCCCTAGGAATGTTTGCATGTCGGCGTTAGGGTCCCTTTAAGACGCCGTCAGCATGCCGGCTAACGGCAGTATAAGTGCGTGCTATCTCCAGGCTCGGCCACGACTCCCCGCTGCCCGCCTCGCCTTCGCCACTCCCCGAGCAGGTTCAAGTGGACGATCGTGAGGTAGCGGATTCCGACCGCTCCGACGATCCGACGATCCACGAGGAGGATTTGGAAAGTTTCGACGATGACCGCTCCTATAGCGATGATTTCGCATCATGCCAAGGCGAAAACTTTGAGGAATGCGGGGATCCATTTGCCGAGGTTGAGGGTGATGACATTGGCGAAGCCGGATCTATGAAAGGCGACGACGATCGGATGGATGCAGACGATGCGATCATGGACGACATGAGAACAGCGACGGCCGAGTTGATCGCAGGATCAAGAGGTTGATGGCCGGGCAGCAAGAGGTGAGCACATATGTGTTGGCATGCTGATAGCATACAGACAGTATGCCTTTAGCATGATCCAAGTGTGCTAGGGACGCACTGTGACACCGATTGTTATATAATGATCACGGCGTTCGATGGTGACCACACGCAGGAGATGGACGCGAACCCCGTGGCAGACCCGCGCCACCCACCGATTAACTCCTTCAAGATGCTTCTCGACCTCTTGGAATGGAACACCGAAGGCAAGATGTCGCGAGACTCGTTTGACAAGCTCCTCGCCATCATTCATGAACATTTCGGAAAACATTTGGGAACCTTTCCAACGAACTTCAAAGCCGCATGGAAACAGTTCGAAGTGTTCGACGCCCCCTGCAACAGGGTTGACTTATGTGTGAAAGGATGCGTGTTCTTCGAGGGAGAGTACGCCACCGCCGACGTGTGCCCGAAGTGCAATGAGCCCCGGTGGGAGGCATTGGGCGAGATGGGGGAAGTGGACGCGGGGAAGGGCAAGAAAGCGCGATCACAATTCTTTTGGTGGAATGTTGCGGACTTGCTGAGACGTGTGTACGCAAATCCATACACCGCGGAGATGATGCTCGCTCACTCCAGGCACGTTCCACCGGCAGACGGATCGGTGCGCACTATCTGGGGTAAGTCTTCCACACAGTACCCCGTTATCATGTGGTTAGCATGTAAACGACGTCTTACGCCTGTCGTTAGCGTGTGTTTAGCATGTCTAACTCATTTACACGTGTTCTATGCCTTCATCAGATGGTAAGGAATGGCAGGAGCGGAAGAACGTGCGACACGTCGATTTTTTCAAGGAGGCCAGGAACGTGAGCATTCTGTTGAGTGCGGATGGGGCGGCTTTGTGGCAAAACAAAATGGGGGTGTTCCCTATCTACTTTCAAATCTTGAACCTACCTCCGGAGCTTCGCACGAAGTATGAGAACATGGAGGTATACGGAATCATTGAAGGACAGCACCCTGCGAACTCCCAATTACTGTATGGCAAGCTGGTGGATGAGCTCGTGGAGTTGTGGGACGAAGGCTTTGTGTGTTGGGACTCATACACCGACGAGCACGTGCGGTTGAAGGTCATGCTCTTTGCCATACTCATGGACTATAAGGGAGCGGTTGATGCCGCACAAGTCATGGACGTCGGTTCGTACGCTGGGTGCCTAGTATGCAAGATCCGGGGGACATTCGCAACATGTTTGCACAAGATGGTGTACATGTTCAGCAAGCAAGATCCACCAGGTATGTATATAGCACGTTCTTAGCATACTATCGGTATCGTACGAACATGCTAAAGGCATGCTATCCGTATCATGAATGCATTCTGGACGTATGTTTGACGATTTCTTTGTTCTCACTTCGGCTTAGGCACTCAACCGTTGCGCACGGACGCCGAGTACAAGGGATTGATGCTGAGAGTTCAGTGCGGGGACAGAGGCATCTGAGGGCGTTCTGGCTGAGGCGGGGTCAGAGAAGAGTGCTCTGCGCTGTTCTGCCAGGCGCTGCTGGTTCTGTTCCCATCTCTGATGGCGCCTTTCCCGGCGAGAAAGCTGGTTCACTGAGTCTGAGTTCAGAGGTAAGTTTCTGACTGGAATTCTGCTGAGGACATCTGCTTGAGAAGGGGGTGCGATGACTGGTAGGTTGCGGTTAAGATGCGGCTGGTAGGCTGCGAGTCCAATGCTACGCCTGAGTGCGAGGTCTGCGTAACTGACTGAGCTGACTGGCTGCTCCGTAGTTGTTGAGGTCAGCGATGTAGTCAAAGGTCTGGACTCGCGGTTCAACAGGGACTCGGGCATATCCGTAGTTGTTGAGGTCAGCGAGGTAGTCAAAGGTCTGGACTCGCGGTTCAACAGGGACTCGGGCATATCCGTAGTTGTTGAGGTCAGCGAGGTAGTCAAAGGTCTGGACTCGCAGTTCAACAGGGACTCGAGCATATCCGTAACCGTAGCCGCCTCCGTAGTCGCCTGAGTCAGTGAGGGCGTCAGTGAAGTTGCCTCGGTCTATCTCGGACTCGAAAGTCACCGATAACCTTGCCATAGAGTCACCGATCACCTTAGGTTCCGTAACGGTATCGGTAATCGGTGAGGTCAGCGAATGCCCAGAACATGCTATGCTTATGTGGCGTGGGCCACCTGTCAAGCCGGAGCCACCTGTCCTCCCCGCTGCCCCCACCTCCCCGTTGCTTGTTGAGGAGGGAGTTGGATGCATTGAGTGTGCCATGAGTTCGCCAGCAATGCTTTGGTGCGTGTCCTCTGACCTCCCCGCTGCCCCCACACCCCCTTGGTTAGGGCGCGGAGTCCAGGCGAGATTCTCACCCGGCTGCTGGCGCTTTCGCCAGTTGGCCACATCAGAGCGGGAAGGAAATTGACGAAGTCCTGGTTTCTGCTCATTCGCCTCATTCTGCATGTCCTGCTCACATGCTGCAATTTTGACCTCGGTCATTTCGCGCACGGCGATCGGGTCGCGAGGTGGTCGGTCAGCCGGTAGAGGTTGTCCCACAGAGGCTGCTCCCGCGGACTCAGCCTGAAGCGCGTTCTCGCTGAATGGCGTGGGCAGCTGGCCGTGCGGGGAGGTCATCACCGTAGCTCCAGACCAAGTGTGTGGAGTCCTGTAGGGGTTCAAAGGACTTCGCGGTCTTGGAGCTGGAGGACTCATGTCGCGCGTCCGTGGTGGGCTCCTGCGGCGCGGCGGTGGCGGGGTCCGGTCTCGAGTCCGAGGCGGGCTTCGCTGGCGCGGAGCTGGAGGGCTCAGGTCGCGGCTTCCTGGCAATCGCAGGATGCCAAGGGAAGGAGAGGTCAAGTTGACATACCGCTGGGGAGTCGCCCTCATGTTTCGCCCTGCACCCGGGGTGTCAACAGTCAGCACCCTTGGTGACGCCGCTCTTGCATGACGCAGGGGCGGATTAGGGCGCGGTTTAGGTACCGTTACAGCCTCCTCCAGGGAAGGTGTCACACAAGCGGTTCCAGAGTCCAGAGCCAGAGGAGTCACGCTGTTAAACTCAGGAGCATCAGCTGACAGGGTCGACTTCTTCTTGGGTATCTGGAAGCTTGTCGCACCTGCTGCTGTCGCAGCCTGTGGCGGCTGACCCGGAGAGGGCGCCTTGTAGGTGCCCTTCGCCCCCTTGCCAGTGGTTCCAGTGGCTGCAGCACCTCTCGTGCTGCGCTGGCTGGCCTGTCGTCCCCTTGTACGCCTGGGAGTCGACGTAGGCGACGTTGGAGGTGAGCGTCCCGTATTGGCGTTTTGCATCATGTCGAATTTAAGAGTGACAAAGTGCAAATCTGACCGTTGGGGAAGTCAAATCTGTCCAATTTGGCAAATCCCCCCAGAACACTCAGAAAAATATTTCCTTGTAGCAGTGGAAGTCGTGGTGAACAACGAAAGATGCTTTCCAGAGTGAAATGCAGTTTTTGGTGGCCAAATTTCAAAAAATGGAGTGTCGATCGGCAGTTTGGCTAATTTCTTCTTGGCGGCCATCCCGGAGCAATCCAGACTAATTGGCCAGGTCCCAGTATTGGAGACTATTTTTTTCCTTCAAAGAATATAAAAAAATGGAAAACTATCCTTCTGGGCTCCCGTTTCCTTCTATGTAGTCTGATGGGCTCAAATTTGTCTAATTTTTGCTCTGCCGTGCCGGTTGGCCATCCGAATTTAAAATGTAGCGATCTATGAGGACCCAGGTCTCGGGGCCAGGTTCCAAACGACAAAAAACTATCAAGAAACGTCTAGAATTTTTGTGCCTACGTTAAAACTGTCTCCGAGGTCCTCTTTTTCTCAATCTGACCACTGGTCCACTTTTCACTCTCCGTTCGGGTCAATCTGGCTGTTAATCCCGGTAGATCTGAGTTGCTGGCGGCTTCTTTTCCCACTTTCTGACCACTTTGCAGCATAACAGTTTTGAAAAATCGCCTGTTTGCATGCAGGGTGAAAGTCAGGGGGCACAAAGGGCGCAGAGCAATACCACTTCCAAGTGAAGACTTCTTGAGCACGTGACTGTATCCGAGCCGGAGCTCAAGGGTCAGTCAGAGGTAAATCTGCTTCAATCTTGGGGCACAGGTCCGTAGTCGGCAATTTTGCAGTGTACAAAATTGCAATGTTCTAGATAAACAGTTGAACAAGGCTACAATTCAAGCAATTGCAATATCTTTATGGCAGGAAAGATTGACCAGTAAATTAACAGGTTGAGCAACAGCTCCTCCAAATAGTTACTTCAAGTTAGAACAGCCTCCAAATGGGCAATATTCAAGTCTTATACTTTCAAGTCGCGCAGTTCATATTCTCTAATCGATCTGTCCCATGTCGGCTGGCATATCATCATCTGCCACCTATACAAATCCTAATCAGAGAATCTGCATTTGGACAATCCTAATCAAGACAGTTGATTTCATTGTCCCTTGCTGATCTTTGCTTTCTTCCTACGAGGAGCCACGTCAAGCCCTTCTTCTTCATCACTGTCACTTCTTATGGAGTACTTCAATTGAGTTATATACTCATGTGTCCAACATCTCGGATATTTCCTAGGTTGCCTCTTCGTCTCTTCAGACACCCCAGCCTTATTCTCACCCATTGAAGTCAATCCAGTATCTGACCCATAAGGTTTCTTCGGTGGTGCATGAACAGTCTCCACCACGGAGGCTGGGGCATCCTCAGATATGGCCTCAGACTTCTGCTCGGTAATAGGCTGATCATCGGGCTGAACAGGTGAGGTCGGGGAGGTGCCCTTTGGTACCCAGTGAAGTTCACCCTTCTCATCCATGATCATTTGCAGTCCCAGTCTCTTCAACCTTCGAGCTTCAGCTTGTTCTTCAGCATCGTCAGCTACCAAGTCATCGAACTCGCTGACGTCATCCTCGGTGTCATCATATTCAGGCGAAGTTGGCTCCCATTTCGGACTAGCAGTGTCCATGTCATATATGACACCCGCGTCATCTTTGTCATCCGAATCTGGGAGCTTCTCCTTACTGTTAGTGACACCTGCGTCATCATTGTCATCAGAATCTGGTAACTTCTCCTTACTCCAGGACACAGCGCCTGTACCCGAATCTTCACTGTTCGTAGGCTCTGAGTGTGTAGGCTTACGCCCCTTGTAGGGAATTCCATGATATTCGTCGTCGTCAATCACAATCGTCGGATTCCAGTACGCGATCCCAACGCGGCTGATCGGTAATGAGAATGGCGCTACCGGCGCCTTCAAGTGAGTGGCGTCTTCTAGAAACCAGCCGCCGCCCCTATTACGCTCCCAGCGGCGTAGCGCACCAGAAGGGTGTACGATAATATGCTGCCAGCTATAATCAAGTCCAGGCTTTCGCTCCCCATAGTACGAAGTCAATGGCTCGGGATTCCCCTTCCGAGCCCATTGCCATCTCACTGCCCCAGTATGCATAAATACAATATGCCAATCGAATGGCTTGGCCGGGCTATTGTTCCCTGGCACAGAGAGCTTGTGAGTTCTCTCCAGCCAGACACGCAGGGACGATGTCCCACAGATACTCAAAGTCAGGGGGAGTCTCTCTCAGGGTCTTCATCTGTGCTTCGGTGAGAGTGCCAGCCCCGGACCTGAGCCTCCTCCTGACGTTGGCGTTGTGCTGCCGTACGAAATTCTCGCACATGTCGGCGAACTCCCTCAGGAACTTGGGCCGATCTTCTTCCTTGGTGCCCGTGTAGTTGGGCAGCGTACCAAGGTTGACGCGCGCGGAGTCAGTGTACTCCATGTCTTCCTCAAAGATTACTAACGGCTCCTGGGCCTGGGCTTGCAGTTGTACTGGTGCTTGTGCCTCAGGCTGTACTAGTGCTTGGGCCTCAGGCTGGCCACTGGCAGCCCCTTCCTCTCCTTCCAGCTCTGTGAAGTGCTGGCTCACTCGTATCGCTCTCTGGGCACGCCTCTCTGCCCTTTGCTGCTCCTGACGGTCAGTCTTGGATTCCGTTGCTACCTTCCCGGTGGAGAAGAGATACTGGTGTGAAGGCCCTTTTCACTCCACACTTCCCAGCTTACCAGCACGGATGAATCCGTCCCTGGCCTCACCTTTCAGTGCTTTGCTCTAAGTAGCAATCACTGCCAGGATAATCTCGTCCATGACTGGTGAGCAAGGTTTCATCTGTGACCCTGTCTTATACTGGCTCTTCCAGATGTCCAGCAAGGTTGCCTCTGCCCTCAGTGTCTCTGGTCCACGCAGTAAGTCAGCAGAACGCCAGCATGAGTCAAGTGGCTACAAAGAATGCTGTCGTGATGGTGTCCACTGACAGTCCTGTTTCGCTCCACGCCTTCAGGCGTACCAGTACGGATGAATCCGTCCCTGGCTTTACCGTCTGGTGCTTTGCTCCAGCAGGATGTCACTTCCCGAAATAGCCCAGTACATAATTCTCAACGCTGCAATCGTGTTGCAAAATTAGCAACCGGTTCCGCTGTGATCGCTGTCGCTGTACTTTGCAAGACTGGTGAACTTCGAGTGCCGCAACAGCCTGCTTCACTCAACCTCTTCCAAGGCTTACCAGTACGGATAAATCCGTCCCTGGCATCACCATTCAGAGGTCTCGTTCTTCAGGACTGCTGTTGAACTCTCAGCATTACAGACGACATGTCTGTAATATGGCACATTTTTGTTTTGAAAAAGACTGTTAATTACAGTTCTGACGCTATCACATAAGGGTAAGTCCACAAATGCATGTCTTTACAAGCAGAAGAATACTGTATCTTATAAATTATCTCATAACACTGCTGTTTTCGCGGTCTTAAGCGAGTCCTGGCTATTTTCGGAATCACTGTTACGAAGGCAAAACAAAAATGAGCGTCTGGCTCACCCTGCTACGCCGCCCTACATATTCTCGCTATCTCCAAACAAGTGTAACACCCATCCGTATTTCCGTATCTCGTCACTGTCATAACTCCTCGCGCGTATCGTACTGCGCGTGTCATACGTTCGTCACAGAGACTGCTACAGCAAGTGTCACAACCCGGCTGAGGTACACGATAAGCCGTGGTTTGTGACAATTGCGGCGCGCCACGTCGAAATGCTGATTTATGGCATCGCGCCGCCCGTCCGATTCGCTTCGTTGGGAATTCTGGAGCGAATCATATTCGCGTCACTGTACCGCGACGACACTGCCATCGCCATGGTATGGTAGATTTTGCTGCTCCAGCGAAAGTGGCGACGAGCGACAGTCATAATTACGAGCATCGCGGGGCGCCACGTCGGCATGACGATTGCTGCGGAAGGTTGGGGAGCCGTAGTCATTTTTCGGGGTCGGTAGTTATGTTCAAAAGAAATCATAAAGGCCTTTTGGATCCTACGTGGGCAAAGGGCTTCCAATAAAAGTGATTATATAGAATGACTACATTTCCCTAACTTTTATATGAAGCCCATTTCCAGATTCTGCTCCACTTGTTTTCAATCCGAGACGTCCGATGTTGTCTCAAATTTGCTTACAACCGATCGGCGAAAAGTAGGTCGATGTATTAATGTTTTATTTACCAGGATTGTGAAAATCTGTGCTACCAGGCAATACCCGTCTGTATTTTGACAGTTCGCTTTGCGTCACACACCAAATCTGATATTATTAAAATTTTACCATTCCTACTCGACTGTTTGTCCGTCTACACGTGCTGACGTCGATCGGCTGATCTGCGTTCACACGGTATCGAAGAATCGAACTTCGCTTTTTCTACTCGAATTATATTTAGGATCGACCGGTTTTAAGGACACTCGGCGAATCTGGCGGTTCTCTTCAGCGAATTCTCGCCATGAAATCGGAGTTGAACAAAGACGTGTTGATCAAAATTTTCAATAGATTGTTTGTGTTTCGGACTTCGGACGTTCGGAGCTTGCTTTCCTTCGCAAAATATAGCTACTGAATTAGTATTTATTTATTCCCGGTTTAATTGATTTATGTTGGGCTGTGTCCACGTGTTACGACTTTATATATGGGTCATCTGAGTCATCATCCTCCTCACCTTCTGAGACATCTGCACATCTCTCTTGTGCCAGGGGCACGACGACAGATGCTCGGAAATATGTTTTTGATTGAACGTGCAAAGGTACACAATTCGGATTTTATAATATACTGGATCAGGGCCAGATTGAGGTACAAACGATAATTCGGTTCCGAGTTCTGAAGGCTAAACACTTCTCAAGTGCTCTACTTATTCACTCGTCACTCAGGTTGCAGGGTCAACCACTCGAGAGCCGATGTCACACTTCGGCTCAACGTTCAGTTCCCGATCCGATCTCATTTCTAATTCCGATTCATCATTCTCGATTCAGATGTTATGCCGACAGGCTGACACGATGACTGCCCCACAGTACTGTCATACTACTGTACTGTCATACTGTCATAGCGTCATACTGTCATATTGTCATAACCTTAATATCTGATATTCGATTTCATTGTCTTTTCAACCCCGATGCGAATCTGACCATTCTTCGAGGGTCTGACTGAGTTCCACGATGACACCCCCCACAGTACTGTCATACTACTATAGTGTCATACTGTCATAGTGTCATAGTGTCATGGTGTCATACTGTCATACCCCGGACATCTGGTATTCATTCTCATCGTGATTTCAAGCCCAATTTCACTGTCATCGTGCCAATCCCAGATTACCCCCGATGACACACATACGGACGCATAGGCATATCGGCTCACGCTGTGCCTCCGGGCACAACTCTCCCCCCCTTAGGAGTGGTCTACCTCTTGGGATCACTCCGCTAAGGTACCCATCTAAGTTCCAGTTCTTAGGTTTTCTGGTTCCTTGCTGTTCCCAGTTCTTAGGTTCTCTGGTCCCTCTTCGAGCATAGTTTGCCTGCCGCTACCAGGGCACCACTTTCAAGAAGAAGGGTGCCACTTGGAATCTAAAGCGGGTCTTCAGTGTCGCGGAGGCGTAAATGTCGGAAAAGTTGTCGTAGCAGGAGTGCTGGCACGGGATATACACTTGCAGATCGACCTGCTCCAGTCTGCTGCGGGTGAGGTCCAAGCTGAGCAGTCTCTGGGTGAGCACCGGTTGCCCATCTGCACGCACACGGTGTTGAAGTAGTACAGCGTAGCAGGGGCGAGGGTGGTGCTGAGTTCGTCCATATACAGGTGGGTTTCATGTACTGAGTACCGTACATGCAGTAAGTACACACCAGCGGTGGGGGAAGCTGGCGCATCATAGGGCGAAGCCGTAGCGCGTTAGGGAAGCGACCTCTGGGGTTTTCCATGAACCAATGTTTTGGCTCCAGGTAGTCAATGATCTGCAATGCTCGTCGTACGATTTTGTCAGCTTGGGGAAGGTCAGGGGGTCCACCAGTGGTGCGCGCTTGGCTGTACTGCCTGCAGGGGGGACTTGCCCAAACAACATCGAAGAATCCAGGCGGGTATTGTCTGTAGTCCCATTGCAGGATGTCGCACACATGAGTGGGTTGCCAGATATGCCCGGAGTCGAGGGTCACTACTGAAGCGGAGGGGAAGCAATTTAGTAATTCCCTCTCTACTGAGCCAGTACCGCTGAAAAGTACGAGAATCCTGGGCGTGCGGGTTGTTTTTGCCTGTATTGCCAGCAGCTCTGTCACCAGTGCCAACGACCCATCTTCCACGCGCTCTTGGCGTTCCCACGGCAGGGGGATATCATCTTCCATCTGTTCGAGCTGGTCCAGTTCATCGCAGGGATTAGTGATGAGGTGGGCCAGAGTCATTCCGGCTTGAGCGGAGTGACGGCCACGCTGCTCGCGTCGCCGAGTGGCTTCGTCGCGTACTTGCGCTTCCATGTGAAGTCTCGCTTGCTCGAATTCACGAAGTTGTTGAAGTGGACTTCCGCGTTCAAGTTTGTCACGCGTCCTCCATTGGTCGTGAGCTTTGGAGTAGCCAGTCCAGCGAACCTTCCACTCTTCCCCCTCCTTTCCTCGAACAGACCGCACTCGACGTGCAAGAATGCGCTCAACGTGTGCTTCCTTCTGACCGTCCACTACCACCTCTTCAGGTACTGCTAGGTGATCGCGTGCGGCAAAAGCATCTTGTCCGCTGGTGTACGGTTTGAGGCGATGTTGAGCGAACACGTCGTGAATCCGCCAGTGAGGAGGGAGGCGTAGGCGGTAGGCTACTGGAGCTCCTCTGTCGGCTTCTGGCATGGCCATCTGTACATCGCTGAAGAAGCGTTCGGTCACCGGAACTGGTCCATGCCAGCGTTTGGTCAGTTTCCTACAGATGGAGCGATCCATCACCTTCTCCGTAAGGTGTTTCGCCTCTATCCAGACCAGATCTCCAACAGCATACCCCCGCTGCCCGTGTCTGCGATCAAACTGTTCGCGCTGTCGCTGTTGAGCCAGCTCTAACCGCTGTCTGGCGTCCCGCAGCTGCGACGAAAATTTCACAACCACTTCGTGTGCGGTGCCTACTCCCCCAGTTCGTCGTCCAGCGGTGGACTGTGCGGCCTCCAGGAAAAGGTCCAACTGCGACAGCGGCGAGAACCCGAACACCAGTTCAAATGGCGTGAAGCCAGTAGATTCACTCCTGGAGTCATTGATCGCAAACTCCACGTTAGTGGTGAACAGATCCCAGTCCTCCACATTGGCGTCTACAAAGGACCTGAGCATGTCCTCAATAACCCTGTTGCTGTGTTCCGCCTGGCCGTCAGACCGAGGGTTGTACGGCGTGGTACGAGCCACTTTCACACCCATCAGTCTCATGAGTTCCTGCCAGAAAGCATCTTGAAACCGTGGGTCACGATCAGAGACAATCTTCATAGGCGCGCCATGTAAGCGCCACACCGAGTCAAAGTAGATTCTAGCCACCACAGCTGCGGAGCTGTCGCCGAAGTTCATCGGCACAACGTGGACCATCTTCGTCAGCTTGCAGGTGAAGGCCACGAAAGCATCATTGCCTCTCTCTGACACCGGCAGGCCGGTGACGAAGTCCACCGCGACATCCTGCCATGGCCTGTTCGGGATGCTGTGAGGGTTTAGCAACCCATCCGGGTAAGTTCCCCGCGGCCTCACTGATTGGCACACTGCGCAGGATGCAACCCAGGTGCCCACATCTTCCGCGGCACCACGCCAATAGAAGCGTCGCAGCACCCTTTCCAGAGTCTTGTCTCGCCCAGTGTGGCCTGAGGACAATGACTCATGAGCATGGCGAATCACTACTTCTCGAAGTGGAGAGTCCTCCCCCAGCACCAACTGATATCTCCCTGTTGCGGTTCTCCAAACCACTTCACCCACTAGCCTGAAGTCCTGTAGGCATTGGTGTGGTGCCGCCTTCACTTTCTCTCTTAGTGAACGAAGTGTCCCCTCTCGGGTGTAATCCGCTTTCAACGCACGCAGGAACTTTGAGTCTGACTGCTGGGAGGCTGCGTCTCTGAAGTCTGCCGCCTCACCTGTCCTTATCACAGCGGGGGCTGTTCGCGGATGCCTCACGCGTGCTGGTTGTGGTTTGGCGGGAGGGGCGTGTACTATCAGAACAGGCCGGCGAAGGTCGAAGGCTCTCCCATCTGGGTTCTCGAAGAACTGGTTGGGCTCGCCCTTGTCATCGTGAGTAGGGATGACCTCCACAATCTGCATATTGGCCTTTCTGAAAAGTTTGCGCCACGCGGGGAGCTTGGACTGATGATCTGGTAGAACGAATATTGCTGAGCACACTGAGAAGGAATCGTGGTAGAATGTGGTAAACTGGTGTTAAAATGTGGTAAACTGGTGGTAAACGGCGGTAAGCCCCTATGTGGGGTGGTAATCAGGTGGTAAACGTTAAAATATTTATAAAAAAAAATAACTGACGGTAAATCATTGGTAATTTGCGGTAACATAGGTTGAAGCATGGTAAAAGCCTGGTAATTTCAGAACGGAGCGTGGTAAACGAGGATCTGGAATGGTAAATGGTCGTGGCCTAATGGTAAATGGATGTAAAACTTCGCAATGTAGTATAAATATAGAGACGGAGCTGGTAAACCGTGGTAAACGAGGATCCTGAATGGTAGATGTGCAATTCTCTGGTCTGTGGCCAAGGTAGAATTGACGGGAGTGGAGCGACTGGCGAATGGCGGCCAGGTATGAACGCAGGCAGGGGTATACATCATCGTTCAGTAGATAGGTGGGATGCGTCACATACAGATCGTATCATACCTGTCTCGGCTAAACCAGTAGGGAGCCGAAAGGTAGCCGATTTTAGTGGCCACGCGTACCATAGCTGGTAAGAGAGAGGTAACGTAGCCAAGAAACCAAGTTAGGTTCTTGAAGTTGAAGTTTTCAAAAAACAGTTAAACTGTAACAGTTTATTTTTTTGTTTATTTAATTTAAGTAGCAGAAGGTCGAGAAAGAAAATGGCTAGTAAGTAGTTTTACTTTTTTCTTGAATCACGCGGGTGACAGAAAGCAGTTCTGTTGCAATGTATGCAGAACAG